>SJXQ01012004.1:216421-264027 GCA_006408695.1 Aepyceros melampus | reverse complement strand
TCAATTTAAAAGACATGTTTTTTTGAATGAAGTTGTTCAGTCGCTACAGTGTTTCTGACTCTTTGTGAACCCATGAACTGAAGCACGCCATCCTTCCCTTTCCTTCACTGTTTCCAAGAGTTTGTTCAAACTCATGCCCATTATTGAGTCAGTGATGTCTTCCAGCCATCTCATCTTCTGTCATCCCCTTCTCCTCTTGCGCTGAACTTTTGCCAGCATCAGGGTCATTTCCAATGAGTTGGCTCTTTGCATCAGGTAGTTTTGATACTTTGAATCAAAGTATTGGAGAGTCAGTTTCAGCATCAGTCCTTCCAAGAATATTCAGGGTTGATTTCCTTTAGAATTGATTGGTTTTATTTATTTGCTGCCCAAAGGACTCTCAATTGAGAGTTTTATCCAAAACCACAGTTCAAAAGCATCAATTCTTCAGGGCCCAGCCTTCATTATGGCCCAGCTCTCCCATTTGTACATCAATACTGGAAAACCATAGCTTTGACTATATGGAGCTTTATCAGCAAACTGATGTCTCTGCTTTTTAACATGTTGTTTAGCTTTGTCATAGCTTTTCTTCCAAGGAGCAAGTATCTTTAATTTTGTGACTGTAGTCACCATCTGCAGTGATTTTTGAACCCAAGAAAATAAAATATGTCAGTGTTTTCTGCTTTTTCTTCATCTATTTGCTATGAAGTGATGGGACTGGGTGCCATGATTTTCATTTTTTAAAGCTGAATTTTAAGCCAGCTTTCACTCTCCACTTTCACCTTCATCAAGAGGCTCTTTAGTTCCTCTTCACTTTCTGCCATAATGGTGGTGTCATCTGCATATCTGAAGTTTATTGATATTTCTCCTGGCAATCGTGATTCCAGCTTTTGATTCATTCAGCCTGGCAATATGCATGATATACTCTGCATAGAAGTTAAATAAGCAGGGTGACAATATACAGCCTTGTCATACTCCTTTTCCAATTTTGAAATAGTACACTATGCCATGTCTGGTTCTAATTGTTGCTTCTTGACCTGCATACAGGTTTCTTAGGAGACAATAAAGGTAGTTTGGTTTTCCCATCTATGTAAGAATTTTCCATAGTTTGTTATGTGTTACACTCAGAGTCTTAATGTAGTCAATGAAGGAGAAGTAGATGTGTTTTTGGAATTCTCTTGCTTTTTCTATGATTCAGAGGATGCTGGCAATTTTATCTCTGGTTGTTCTACTTTCACTACTGCTAAAGCCTAATTTGAAGGATTCTGAGCATTATCTTGTTAATATGTGAAATGAGCATAATTATACTGCAGTTTGAACATTCTTGGCATTGCCTAGTTTGGGATTAGAGTGAAAACGACTTTTTCCAGTTCTTTGGTCACTGCTGAGTTTTCCAAATTTGCTGCCATACAGCTCAATTGTGCAGTTGTGTCTGACTCTTTACGACCCCATGGACTGCAGCACACCAGGCTTCCCTGTCCATCACCAACTCTCAGAGCCTGCTCGAACACATGTTCATTGCATCGGTGATGCCATCCAACCATCTCATCCTCTGTCATACCCTTCTCCTCCTGCCTCAGTCTTTCCCAGCATCATGTTCTTTTCCAATGAGTTGGTTCTTCAAATCAGGTGGCCAAAGTATTGTAGTTTCAGCTTCAGCATTAGTCCTTCCAATGAACTTCAGAACTTATTTGCTTTAGGATTTACAGGTTGGATCTCCTTGCAGTCCAAGGGACTCTCAAGAATCTTCTCCAACACCACAGTTCAAAAGCTTCAATTGTTTGGTGTTCAGCTTTCTTTGTAGTCCAACTCCCACATCCACACATGATTACTGGAAAAACCATAGCTTTGATAGGCAGACCTTTATTGGTAAAGTAATGTCTCTGCTTTTGAATATGCTGTCTAGGTTGGTCATAGCTTTTCTTCCAAGGAGCAAGTGTCTTTTAATTTCATGGTGCCAGTCACCTTCTGCAGTGATTTTAGAGCCAAATAAATAGTTTCTCACTGTTTCCTTTGTTTCCCCATCTATTTGCCATGAAGTGATGGGACTGGATGCCACAATCTTAGTTTTCTGAATGTTGAGTTGTAAGTTAACCTTTCCAGTCTCCTCTTTCACTTTCATCAAGAGCCTCTTTAGTTCTTCGCTTTCTGCCATAAGGATGGTGTCATCTGCATGTCTGAGGTTATTGATATTTCTCCTGACAATCTTGATTCCAGCTTGTGCTTCTTCCAGCCTGGCGTATTCACATGATGTACTCTGCATAGAAGTTAAATAAGCAGGGTGACAATATACAGCCTTGACATACTCCTTTTCCTATTTGGAACCTGTCTATTGTTCCATGTCCAGTTCTAACTGTTGCTTCCTGACCTGCATACAAAGTCTCAAGAGGCAGGTCAGGCAGTCTGGTATTCCCATCTCTTTCAGAAATTTCCACAGTTTATTGTGATCCACACAGTCAAAGGCTTTGGCATAGTTAATAAAGTAGAAGTAGATGTTTTTCTGGAACTCTCTTGCTTTTTCCATGATCCAGTGGATGTTGGCAATTTGATCTCTGGTTCCTCTGCTTTTTCTAAATGCAGCTTGAACATCTAGAAGTTCACGGTTCATGTAGTGTTGAAGCCTTGCTTGAAGAATTTTGAGCCTTACTTTACTAGCGTGTGAGATGAGTGCAATTGTGAGGTAGTTTGAACATTCTTCGGCATTGCGTTTCTTTGGGATTGGAATGAAAACTGACTTTTTTAGTCCAGTGGCCACTGCTGAGTTTTCCAAATTTGCTGGCATATTGAGTGTCGCACTTTCATAGCATCATCTTTTAGGATTTGAAATAGCTCAACTGGAATTCCATCACCTCCATTAGCTTTGTTCGTATTGATGCTTCCCGAGGCCCACTTGACTTCGCATTTCAGCAGGTCTGTCTCTAGGTGAGTGATCATACCATCGTGATTGTCTGGGTCATGAAGATCTTTTTTGTACAGTTCTTCTGTGTATTCTTGCCATCTCTTCTTAATATCTTTTGCCTTTGTTAGGTCCATATGATTTCTGTCCTTTATTGTGCCCATCTTTGCATGAAATGTTGCCTTGGTATCTCTGATTTTCTTGAGATCTCTAGTCTTTTCCATTCTATTGTTTTCTTCTGTTTCTTTGCATTGATCACTGAGGAAGGCTTTCTTATCTCTCCTTGGTATTCTTTTTAACTCTGCTTTGAAATGAGTATATCTCTCCTTTTATCCTTTGCCTTTAGTTCCTCTTCTTTTCTCAGCTATTTGAAAGGGCTCCTTAGACAATAGTTTTGCCTTTATTTTTCTTGGGGATAGTCTTGTTAACTGCCCCCTGTACAATGTCACAAAACTCTGTCCATAGTTCTTCATGCACTCTATCAGTGACAGCACCATAGTTGTCACTCCTTCCAACACCACAGTTCAAAAGCTTCAATTGTTTGGTGTTCATCTTTCTTTGTAGTCCAACTCCCACATCCACACATGATTACTGGAAAAACCATAGCTTTGATAGGCAGACCTTTATTGGTAAAGTAATGTCTCTGCTTTTGAATATGCTGTCTAGGTTGGTCATAGCTTTTCTTCCAAGGAGCAAGTGTCTTTTAATTTCATGGTGCCAGTCACCTTCTGCAGTGATTTTAGAGCCAAATAAATAGTTTCTCACTGTTTCCTTTGTTTCCCCATCTATTATCACTTCCTGTGTATAATCATAAGGGATTTGATTTAGGTGATACCTGAATGGTCTAGTGGTTTTCCTACTTTCTTCAGTTTAAGTCTGAATTTGGTACTAAGGAGTTCATGATCTGATCCACAGTCAGCTCGGGCTTGTTTTTGCTGAGTGTATAAAGCTTCTCCATCTTGTCTGCAATATGTTGCAGGATTTTTAACAGCATCATCTTTTAGAAGTTAAAATAGCATAGCTAGTATTCCATCATCTCTGCTAGGTTTGTTTGTAATAATGCTTCCTAAGGACCACTTGACCTTGCATTTCAGGACGTCTGGCTCTAGGTGAGTGACCACACCATTGTGTTTATCTGGGTCATTAAGACATTTTTTTGCAGAGTTCTTCTGTGTATTCTTGCCACCTCTTCTTAATATCTTCTGCTTCTGTTAAATCCTTGATGTTTCTGTCCTTTATTTTGATAATCATTGCATGAAATGTTCCCTTGGTATCTCTAATTTTTTTCCAAGAGATCTGTAGTCTTTCCCATTCTGCTGTTTTCCTCTCTATCTTATCATTGTTCGCTTAAGAAGGCTTTCTTACCTCACTTTGCTATTCTCTGGACCTGTACATCAGTTGGCTCTGTCTTTCCCTTTCTCCTTTGCTTTTTACTTCTCTTTTCTCAGCTTTTGTAAGGCCTCCTCAGACAACCACTTTACCTTCTTTCATTTCTTTTTCTTGGTGATGGTTTTGGTTATTACCTCCTTACAGTGTTACAAACATCCATCCATAGTTCTTCAGACAGTCTGTCTTATCCCTTGAATCTATTTATCACTTCTACTGTAGAATTATAAGGCCATTTGATTTAGGTCATACCTGAATGGCCTAATGGTTTCCCATACTTGCTTGAATTTAAGTCTGAATTTTGATGATCTGAGCCACAGTCTACTTCGTGTCTTATTTCTGCTGACTATATAAAGCTTTTCCTGTGTTTGGTTGCAGAGAATATACTGAGTGTGATTTTGATGTTTATCATTTGATGATGTATAGAGGAGCCTGGAGGGCTACAGTCCATGGGGTTGCAAAGAGTCAGACATGACTGAGTGACTAACACACACACACACACACACACACACACTTGATGATGTCCATGTGTAGAACTGTCATGTGTTTGCTATGACCAGTGTGTTCTCATGACAAAAGTCTGGTAGCCTTTTTTCTGCTTCATTTTATCCTCCAAGGCCAAACTTGTGTGTTATTCCAGTTATCTCTTGACTTTCTACTTTTGCATTCCTATTCTCTATGATGAAAAAGAACATCTATTTTTGGTGTTAGTTCTAGAAGGTCTTGTACATCTTCATGGAACTGTTCAACCTCAGCTTCTTTGGCATTAGTGGTTGGGACATAGACTTGGATTACTGTGATGTTGAATGGTTTGCCTTGGAAATAAGCCTAGATCATTCTGTTCTTTTTGAGATTGCACCTAAGTAGTGCATTTCAGACTCTCTTTGTTGCCTATGAGGACTACTCCATTTCTTCTAAGGTTTTTTGCCCACTGTAGTAGATATAATAGTCATCTGAATTCATTTTGCTTCTTCGAGTTCATCTTAGTTCACTGATTCTTAAAATGTTGATATTCACTTTGGCCATCTCTTGCTTCACCATGTCTAATTTACCTTAATTCACGGACCTAACATTCCAGGTTCATATGCAGTGTTGCTCTTTTCAGCTTCAGACTTCACTTTTACCACCAGACACATCCACACATGAGCTACATATCCACTTTGGCCAGCTGCTTCATTCTTTCTGGAGCTGTTAGTAATTGCTCTCTGCTTTTTCTCAGTATCATATTGCATATCTTCTGACCTTGGGGGCTCTTCTTCCCGTGTCATATTTTCTTTGGCTTTTGATACTTTTCATTGGGTTCTCGAAGCAAGAGTACTGAAGCAGTTGGCATTTCCTTCTCCAATGGGCCACGTTTTCTCAGACCTCTCCACCTGTTGGTCTTGGGTGGCCCTGCACAACATGGCTCATAACTTCCTTGAGTTACTCAGAGCTGTGATCCATGTGATCATTTTGGTTATCTTTCTGAGATGTGGTCTTTGTTCTGGAGGCTATGGGATTTTAGTTCCTTCTTCCTGATGAGAAGGGCTGGCTGTGGGGAAAACTGAATTTTGTTCTGGTAGGCAGGACCACCATCAGTAAACCTTTAATTCAATTGTCTGCCGATGGGTGGGGCTGTGCTCCCTCTCTGTTAGTTGTTTGGCCTGATGTAGGGCTACTGATGAACTCCAAAAAGGACGTTTGCCAACACTGGCCTCCTAGTACTGCAGCTGCCCTGTTATCCCACCGTTTTGGATGATAGTAATTGTTTGAGAAAAGATTTAATTTGAAAATACACTTGGAGACCTTTTCACTTACATAAAATACTTTGTGTTATTTTTGTAGTTACCTGCTCAATAAATCTTAAATTGGTTTTGAAAGTTAAAAAAGGGAAAAAAAAAAAAAAAAAAGACTTCATTACAGACAAGAAAGATCTTTTCCACCCTCTGCTGGTAAATCTGCACAACTGCAGGTTGTTATGAACTTGGTTATTACCTTTCTAGTAAAAAAATTAAAATATGAAGCAAATCCACTTATTTTAATATTTAGAAAGCAAATAAGCTGTTTTAAAAGTGTCTCATTGAAGCATTAATGTGATCTGAGGAAATGTAAACCAACTTGTTTGGTTCTTTTACTAGCCTTGGAAAGAATTTTATAATAGCGTTAATTTATTATTAATGAGGAAAAGTCATAATGTCCCATGTTTTAAGTCATATAACTCATATTTATTAGCCAGCTATATAATCTGTGGTGTTTTATTGTTTTTATTATGGAAATACTAAAACATAAGATTATCTAAGGCCTAGAACAAATCATTTGTATCTGAACTATCACTGACAACATTTATATTAATTATCAGATGGTAAAGGAATAATGAGTTTTTTTTTAAAAGGATAGAAGTACTTTCCAATATGTGAAATGAAATAGAATTTTAAGTTTTAGAAAAGTAAATTTCAATTTATAAACATACACTTTGGACTGATGGTCACATGAAATATTATTTCAGTGTTAAAAATATAGGTTCATGAAAAATACAAAATCTTTATATTAATGTAGGGATTCTTAGCACTTCGGGAGGTCTCATTTATTTAAATACTTGGTGTTAAAATATTAGATTATTAAACACTCAGAATTCATTTTTGTATGTGTCACATTTGGTCAAATTATTTTTATAAAAATCATTTTCTACATGTTCATTCTCTTTCAGAGGCAGCTATTATTATTAATTTTTTATACCTTTGGAATTAAACACATTTACATTCCTATATCCTTTAGCATTATGAAATTTTGATAGGCCATATATTTCTATACAGTTTCAAATTGAATTTTGTAAGTTTTAACTATAAAAGCATCAGTAATTCATGAATTCATTTTCATTGTTAAAACTTCATAATACATGTTACATTAATGCCCCATTGATGATAACCACCAATACAGAGGCATTCTTCAGGGATAATTCTGTTTCACACTTTGAAGTACATCCTTCCAGATTTTTTCCTTTGCGTTTACATACATATGAATCTATAGAATATTTTTTGTCTAGAAGTTTTCATAGTATATTTGCTATTTACATAAAATGTATATAGCATATCACTTAAGTACTTGATTTTTTAAATTTAACACCTTGGGAGTATTTTGTCAGATCATATCTTTTACCTTCTATGTTTAGCTCTTGTCTATTATACTGTGGAGTAGATAATACTATATGTTATTTTTAAGTTTCCTATGATGGACATTTATATTATTTTTAACTATTATAAATGTGTATTGACTGTTTCTATACATGTTTTCTTATTTTTTTTGTGCAGATATGTGAGTATTATTCTCTAGTAAATGCTAAGAAGTGAAATTCCTTACTTTGGTATTTTGATACATAATTTTCTAAAATGATCTTAATTTGGACTCCTTTAAAACTGTCTATAAGTACTACTTCTTTCATTTAAATTTTATGTTATATAGTATTGAAATGTTATGGGTGAAAAATAGTATCTGTGGTTTTCTTGATTAATAATGGAGTTGAATATCTGCTCATATGTTGATTAGTGCTTTGTATTTCCTCTTCCATGAAATTCCTCTCTATATTATTTGCTACCTTTTTTTCCTATGTGTTGTCTGTTTCTTACCGGCTTGTAGGAGCT
The DNA here is from genome assembly GCA_006408695.1 of Aepyceros melampus. Classification (NCBI taxonomy): domain Eukaryota; kingdom Metazoa; phylum Chordata; class Mammalia; order Artiodactyla; family Bovidae; genus Aepyceros; species Aepyceros melampus. The sequence goes on along the minus strand of SJXQ01012004.1, from coordinate 256,149 downwards.
CATTCTATATTCTCTAATTACGAATGAGTTTGAATATCTTTTTATATGTATTTTTATATTGAATATATATATATAATTTCTATTTCTTCTGGGATTACATGTTCATATTCTGTGCCCATTTATTTTTCTGTTTGAATTGTCTTTTTCTTATTGGTTTATAAGAATTCTTTATATATTCCAGATAACAATTCTTTACCTGTTTTGTATGTTTCAAATATTTTTCCTAGTCCTTAGAAGGATCTTCAGTTGCTTGACTGTCATGGGATACAAATGACCTGCCATTGTGTCAAGGTGTCAGTAAGTGTTCCAGATTCTATGCGATTCATCTCAAGCTAGATGCCATTTTCAGCCACATCCTTGATTAGCTTTACTCCTGACCTCTCATGCTTTCTTTCCTTACCTTACACTGAGAGTAATTCTCTAGTGAATTGCTTGAACAAGAATTCCTTGCTTAGACTCTGCTTCTAGGAAACCTAATCCAGGAGATTGTAAGTAACTTTTTCCCAAAATAATATTTTAAGACCAAATTTCATTCTCCAATGTAGAAATAAGAAGTAATACAATTTTCTTTATTAACAGGCATATATACTTTCAGATGTGTGCTGTCCTCTTTAAGCTGCATATTTATTATGACATTGTCATTGCTCAGCAAATTTATCAAGTTCAGTTTTAGAGAATCACGTTCGGGATCTGTGGTAGTCTTTGAAAATTCATAATATTGTCAATTATTTGCTTAAGTCTAGATTATCTTGTTGGAAATGAAAAAAATAATGCTGAATAATTGAACTCAGTTGTGTGTGTGTGTGTGTGTGTGTGTGTGTGCGCGCGCGTGTTAATTCCAAGCTGCAAGCCCATTGACATTTGGGTATTCTGGCCTCTAACTTTCCTTTCTGTCTTGACTAGAAATGAGAATATTTGTCTACTGGTAGACAGAATTAGAACTTCCAGCTGAGAGAGGTTCGGGAGATTTTAAGCTAAATTAAACTATATTTGACTGTGAAATAATATATGTATGGTTAATTTTTCTTGATAATTTATAGTTATTAAACATTTATCATATCCTAGACCCTATCTAAGTGCTCTTTTGGTGTTACTTATTAGATTATCACAAAATCTTGAGGACAATTGCAGTTATTATCCTCATGAAGCCTCAGGGAGTATAAATAACTTTTAAAATCACTCTAAAGTCCCACAGCTCTTGTATGTAGTGCTGAATTCAGAATGAGATATTCTTGCATGAGAGTCTGCTTTCTTAACAGTAAACATTCATTGTGTATAAATCCCAGAACATAAACTGTAGTATTAAGTAACAGTATCATTATTTACTTAAGCCTAGATCATTTGTAGATATGACGTAGAGTTTTGTCTTCTTTCACTACTAAATTCTGTCTAATCTCTGGTCAATATCTATTCTTTCTCTGTATGTTTCTCTTGTCTCTCTGTTGTCTCTTCTGGTCAATGAAGAATTAAGATTATATCTGGCTAGGTTTCAAGATAATGTGTCTTTCTAAATATCTATTATGGTCCATGTCCTACTATTAATTCAGACAAGGAACTCATCTGCTTCCTTAAATCCTGCTCGAATAATCTCTTTGAAATGTGTTCTCCTTCCCTATTGTAATGGTTTATATTGTTTGCAATTGAGCACCACTTCTACCTAGGATATTGATTTATTGATTTATAGCTCCAATCAGGGGCAATTTATCTCTGCTCACATGCTATTTTTAGGGTCAAATCATTTTGATATAAACAAGCATTTCTGAGGTAAGCAATTGCTTGTTTGTGTTATTTTTCTTGTTTATTGTTGAAAATAACTTACTGCTATATTCAAGTGGCTAAATTATATGCAAACTTAATAAATCGCTAATAAACATATTCAGTCAGTTATACCATTTCTAACTCTTGCTACCTTTGGCTGACATTCTCATTCTCTTCCCTGTGACCAGTCAAATAACCCATTTGGTTCTGATCGCTCATCCTTTCAGTGTATCTTGTATTGTTCTCACCATCCCTGCTGGTTGTAGTGGTCCTTGTCCATGTGTATGAGGATTTACGTGTTCCAGAAACCTGCATTAGTTCCCCATTCATTAAAAAAAATAATAATTAAACATTTTCAGTTCAGTTCAGTTTAGTTCAGTCGCTCAATTGTGTCTGACTCTTTGTGACCCCATGAATCTCAGCATGCCAGGCCTCCCTGTAATCACCAACTCCCGGAGTTCACCCAAACCCACGTCCATCAAGTCGGTGATGCCATCCAGCCATCTCATCCTCTGTCGTCCCCTTTCCTCCTGCCCACAATCCCTCCCCACATCAGAGTCTTTTCCAATAAGTCAACTCTTCACATGAGGTGGCCAAAGTACTGGAATTTCAGCTTTAGCATCATTTCTTCCAAAGAACACCCAAGACTGGTCTCCTTCAGAATGGACTGGTTGGATCTCCTTGCAGTCCAAGGGACTCTCAAGAGTCTTCTCCAACACCACAGTTCAAAAACATCAATTCTTTGGCATTCAGCTTTCTTCACAGTCCAACTCTCAAAACCATAGCCTTGACTAGACGGACCTTTGTCGGCCAAGTAATATCTCTGGTTTTCAATATGCTATCTAGGTTGATCATAACTTTCCTTCCAAGGAGTAAGCATCTATTAATTTCATGGCTGCATCACCATCTGCAGTGATTTTGGAGCACCCCAAAATAAAGTCTGACACTGTTTCCACTGTTTCCCCATCTATTTCCCATGAAGTGATGGGACCAGATGCCATGGTCTTAGTTTTCTGAATGTTGAGCTTTAAGAACTATATTTAAAAATAGATTACACCATAATTAAAGTAAAATTGGGAGTATGAGATTAACAGATATACACTACTATATATAAAATAGAGACTTACTGTAAAACATAGGGAATGATATTCAGTATCTTGTAATAATTTAGTATCTTGTAATAATGTATACATAAGTGTGAGTTTCTTTGCATTACTTTGTTGTACACCTGAAACTAACACAATATTGCAAATCAACTCTCCTTCAATTAAGGAAAAAAAGAGACTGAGATGTAAATTGCATGAACTTTGTAATAGAATCTGAGCTGGAGGCTTTTTCAGCCAAGCCATAACACCTATCAGGCCTCATTTAAATGTGCACCAAAATAACATCATTAGATAAGATTGACTTGGACATTTATTCAAGCTATTATATATTTAATTTTGGTGAAAATTGATGTGTCCTTTGATATATTTACGTATGATTTGTTTTCTGTCATTGTTTTCTTAATGTTGAGACTTACTGCCTAGTGAGTATTTGACTTCTGTGAATATTCTTTTTTTCCATTTTCACCATGTGTCATTGATTTCTTTTCAGTGTGGTCATTTAGGCTCTACTTGGTTATTTTCTGATATCCTTTTTGAGAAAAGATAGAGCTGGGATCATACTTAACTTATGTAACATTCCCCACACACATTTCAAATATTGGCTTTATATTTAAATTATAATAAAAATGTATACTTTAGGAAGGTGTATAACAAGGGGTAAGAATACTGACCTCGATTTATACACTTCCCCCTGGATTTTTAGATGGTTTTTTAAATTGAGTAATTGGGATAGATTTTGATAAATAGCTCATTTTCATAATTACTCTGTGTGCTGTACTTTCATGTACTACTTGCTTGGATGCATTTCATTAAAAAAGAAAGTCCAAATTTACTCTGTACCGCAAGCAGAGCATTATGTGTTTTTCTGTTGTTATACCTTCCATCCTTGAAGATGAATCACTATACAATAATTATTATCTGTGTTCTAGTTCTCACTGCTAGTAAGTGGCAGACCTTGGATTAGAAACCCATTTTGTTACGCTGACCACATGTCTGTATAAAAGGTTGTTTGTGTAGTCTTGTTTTTTCAGTAATATACTACTAGTTTGGGAGAGAGAAAAATGATACTTGGTACTATCTCAGATGTGGGACTTTGGGTCCCTTCATCATCTTTGGCTCATAGATGAATAATATTAGGACTGTCTAAATTCTAGGAAAATAGAAAATTACAGGGAAAAAAAAAGGATGAAGGGTATTTTGTTCTATTTCTTTTACTTGCACAGATAGGCATACCTGTTTGTGCATATGGCATCCAGGTTCCAAGGTGATAGCTATGAAAACTTAAAAGGTTATTTTATGTCTTTAGTTAATGCCTTTGGAATTATGGAAGGAAAGTATAATTTTTCAGCATATCTTAGTTTTTAAATGTATTTTGCTTTAATTCTAATTTTAAATAGGTAATATATTAATGATTTCTATAACCTCTTGAAATGGAATCCACATCCTTCTCAACCATGCTAAATAAGAAATTTAGCTCCAGTTTATTTGGGATAGATCAACCATGTAAGTTGTGCTCTATTAAGGGTAATGATAGTATTTGCTAAGGTTGTAGAGATCACTGAATAAAGTACTTTCTGGGAGCTTTTTGTTAAATTGTGGTGCTCAAGAACAAAGGATATTCTTCAGCTGAGGTAGAACTGAGTTTCATACCACTTTTAATATAGTCAGTCTGCATTTTTGGAGGTGGTGTTTCTGTACATCAGGGTAACTTGTTTATTTAGACAGCATTAGAAGTATATTTAGAAGATAATCTTACATGAAGAATTTGTATTTTCAAAGAAAATGTTTATGATAATAAAGGTCCCTGGACAATGAGCAGGTCTAATTCAACCTATATTTTTTTAAACCTGTTATGATTAAAGTGACTATGACTTCTAAGCTAAGACACATCAGATGAAAATTGAGAAAATACATTTTGTCTGATTTGGAAATTTATAAAAACATATGAAAACATATGCAAGATTTGCTAAAGAATTAAAATAGTTATAATTGTAGTAAATCTATAGTAAAAATAAAATTACCGTGTATTTGTCTTCGTTGTTATTTGTCTTTCATGAAAAGTCAAAGTTGATTTAATGGTGTGTTATTCAGTTTTTTAGCATTATCTTCAAATGTAAGCAAAATGTAGATCATTTATTTTACAGTTTGAAAGGCTTTCAAATTAATTCATGACTCTGAAAGTTGGAATTCAACATAATTAAACTCAAAATGGTAGCATTTATTTTTGGTAGTGAGAGAGAAAATATGCTTGTTTATGTTTGAAATACTGATGTGTTCAAGTTAAAATTTTGCTTTATGACATCCATTTACTCTGTAGGCATTGATTGTGTATTAGGCACTGGGGTCTCGAAGCAGAAGTGGCCTTTGCCATTATGAAACCTAAGGTAAAATAGTGAAGTTAGATAAATAAGCAGATGTTTGCTATGAAAGTTAAAGCTTGCGGATGCATTTAAGAGAAGTACTAAATGCAAAATGAAAGAGCATAAAGGTGGGGGTCAGAGATGACATTCTGGTAGGGACCATGTTGTAGAAATAGAAATTTTACTATCAGAGTTACTCAATGGACATTGGAAGTAGGTGGACCCACATCTGCTAATGTCTTGACGGTAAAAGTGAACAGAAAATGGCAAGTAGTAATCAGTGCATTGAATAATGAAATATGAGGAGGGAAATAATGAATCTGGAGACATAGATAGCATCCAGACTTTAAAGAGTCTTTTTAAAGAGTATGGATAATCCCAACCTTACAGATAGTTTTGTCTTTCTCCAGTTTAGCTGGAATGAAGAACTTCATTTAGTGACTATCAGCAGATAAAGGGAAACAAAATATTTTTATCTCTAATATATTTTATATCACTCATGTCATCCCATTCAATGTATAAATATCTCTGTATGTCTATGATATTTTTACATAAAGAAATTAGTGTAGATCTATTCAGTTCAGTTCACTGGAGAAGGCAATGGCAACCAGCTCCAGTGTTCTTGCCTGGAGAATCCCAGGGACAGGGGAGCCTGGTGGCCTGCAGTCTATGGGGTCGCACAAGTCGGACATGACTGAAGCGACTTAGCAGCAGCAGCAGCATTCAGTTCAGTTCAATTCAGTCACTCAGTTGTGGCCAACTCTTTGCGACCCCTTCACTCAAACTCATGTCTATCGAGCTGGTGATGCTATCCAGCCATCTTATCCTCTGTCGTCCCCTTCGCCTCCTGCCCCTAATACTTTCCAGCATTAGAGTCTTTTCCAATGAGTCAACTCTTTGCATGAAGTGGCCAAGGTATTGGAGTTTCAGCTTTAGCATTAGTCTTTCCAATGAACACCCAGGACTAATTTCCTTTAGATTGGAGTGGTTGGATCTCCTTGCAGTCCAAGGGACTCTCAAGAGTCTTTTCCAACACCACAGTTCAAAAGCATCAATTCTTTGGTGCTCAGCTTTCTTTATAGTCCAACTCTCACATCCATACATGACCACTGGTAAAACCATAGCCTTGAGTAGACAGACCTTTGTTGGCAAAGTAATGTCTCTGCTTTTGAATATGCTATCTAGGTTGGTCATAACTTTCCTTCCAAGGAGTAAGCATCTTTTAATTTCATGGTGCCAGTCATCTTCTGCAGTGATTTTGGAGCCCCCCAAAATAAAGTCTGACACTGTTTCCGCTGTTTGCCCATCTATTTCCCATGAAGTGATGGGACTGGATGCCTTGATCTTCATTTTCTGAATGTTGAGCTTTAAGCCAACTTTTTCACTCTCTTCTTTCACTTTCATCAACAGGCTTTTTAGTTCCTCTTCACTTTCTACCATAAGGCTGGTGTCATCTGCATATCTGAGGTTATCTATATTGCTCCTGGCAATCTTGATTCCAGCTTGTGCTTCTTCCAGCCCAGCGTTTCTCATGATGTACTCTGCATATAAATTAAATAAGCAAAGTGACAATATACAGCCTTGATGTACTCCTTTCCTATTTGGAACCAGTCTGTTGTTCCATGTCCAGTTCTAACTGTTGCTTCCTGACCTGCATACAAATTTCTCAAGAGGCAGGTCAGGTGGTCTGGTATTCCCAACTGTTTCAGAATTTTCCATAGTTGATTGTGATCCACACAGTCAAAGGCTTTGGCATAGTCAATAAAGCAGAAATAGATGTTTTTCTGGAACTCTCTTGCTTTTTCGATGATCCAGCAGATTTTGGCAATTTGATCTCTGGTTCCTCTGCCTTTTCTAAATCCAGCTTGAACATCTGGAAGTTCATGGTTCACCTATTGCTGAAGTCTGGCTTGGAGAATTTTGAGCATTACTTTACTAGCGTGTGAGATGAGTGCAATTGTGCGGTAGTTTGAGCTTTCTTTGGCATTGCCTTTCTTTGGATTGGAATGAAAACTGACCTTTTCCCGTCCTTTGGCCACTGCTGAGTTTTCCAAATTTGCTGGCATATTGAGTGCAGCAGTTTCACAGCATCATCTTTCAGGATTTGAAATAGCTCAACTGGAATTCCATCACCTCCACTAGCTTTTTTTGTAGTGATGCTTTCTAAGGCCCACTTGACCTCACATTCCAAGATGTCTGGCTCTAGGTGAGTGATCACACCATCGTGATTATCTGTGTCGTGAAGATCTTTTCTGTACAGTTTCTTTGTATATTCTTGCTACCTCTTCTTAATATTTTCTGCTTCTGTTAGGTCCATACCATTTCTGTCCTTTTTTGAGCCCATCTTTGCATGAAATATTCCCTTGGTATCTCTGATTTTCTTGAAGAAATCTCTACTCTTTCCCATTCTGTTGTTTTCCTCTATTTCTTTGCATTGATTGCTGAAGAAGGCTTTCTTATCTCTTCTTGCTATTCTTTGGAACTCTGCATTCAGATGCTGATATCTTTCCTTTTCTCCTTGGCTTTTCGCTTCTCTTCTTTTCACAGCTATTTGTAAGGCCTTCCCAGACAGCCATTTTGCTTTTTTGCATTTCTTTGCCATGGGGATGGTCTTGACCCCTGTCTCCTGTACAGTGTCACACACCTCCGTCCATAGTTCATCAGGCACTCTATCAGATTTAGTCCCTTAAATCTATTTCTCACTTCCACTGTATAATCATAAGGGATTTGATTTAGGTCATACCTGAATGCTCTAGCGTTTTTCCCTACTTTCTTCAATTTAAGTCTGAATTTGGCAATAAGGAGTTCATGATCTGATCCACAGTCAGCTCCTGGTCTTGTTTTTGCTGACTGTATAGAGCTTCTCCATCTTTGGCTGCAAAGAATATAATCAATCTTTATATTAATAGTAGATCTATTAGTAACGTATATATATAGTAAATGGAAGTCTGGTATTTTCATTAAGAATTTAGAAAGAGGTGTATTTGTTGTAATTCTTTTTTTCTGAAAGTTTTTCATTATTAAATAAATCATTTGAATACTTGCCTAAGAGATATGGTATTTATTCACTCTTTTATTTTTAATGCTGATAGAACTACAAGAATTACTGAGAAATGATTAAGAAACATTTTAATATATATAAATTCTGAAGATATTTGAAATATAATGGTAAATATCTTGACATTAAAGCATTGAAATCCCTAGGTTCACCACCAGCTGCAAATCATTATGGGTGATAATGCTTTAATTAGAGCAAAGTTATTCACTGGGCATGAATGGAAATAAATCTTGCATATAAATAAAAAAAACACAGCTGAGAATGATATTCATTACAGCATTATTAACAGTGAAAATGTAAAAAAAATTGTATTTTTTTTTGCATCCATTTCGGAATATATAAGCTGAGAGGAAAATGAGATAGTTTTAATATGTTGAAGACCTCACAAATGAAAATGTCTTTGTATTTTAAGGTTTTTTCAGCCAAAGCCTTGCAAGAATAGTTAAATGTTTTAGAAGCAGTTTGCACATAGTTTGAGTTAAATTCACATTTAGTGAGTGCAGTTAAAGACCATCCAATAAACATTATGGAGGGCAAATTGACTTTATATCATTTAGAACAAGATATCAAATATTTAAGAATGCATATCTGACAGAGAACATATTTTCTGTTTTTTTCATACACTTCTTCAAGGCCATGGAAGTGTATACTTGATCAGTTTCATAGCTGTAAGGATGATAAAGTGGAGGGCTTGTCATTTTATGTAGTATTTATTATTGTTAATTTTGGTTGCAATAAACAATAAAGTGAAACAGTATGATTCAAATTGACAAAGTGGGGGTGTGCACATTATGGTTAAGGAAATAACTGAAATTTAGAATCACAGCAAAATGAAACAAAATAGAAACCAAATAATGTCTCGTTATGAAAGGGAAAGAAAAATAGTAGTCACTGTAAGGGAAAGATCTACCATACAACTAGGAATTTCTGAATAGGGACATATGGGCCTTCTGAAGCATAAGCTTTTGGCTTTTTACTGTCATGAAAGCAGTGTATATCATGCTGATCATGGACTGACCCTGTGGTTAGAGACGGCTTTGCTTTCTAGTCCTGCTTTACTACTTATCAGCTGAGTGATGTAGGCAACTACCTTTCAGCTGTAAAGTGACCAGAGTAAGAGCTACTTCTGTAGTTAAAAGCATTAAAAAAAGATAATCTATTCCAAGTATTTGGTGCATGACAGTTGATAAACTGCAGTGGCCACCTTTTCTTCCTCTTTTTTCTCTTGTCTGCATCTCAGTACTCTGACATTACTCTTGTTTATACATTTTCTGTGTTTCTACTTTTCTCTGTATGTAGGCTTACTCAGCATTACCAGCTGAATTAACTTTCAAAAATTCATCTTTTCTTTAGCTCATAACAGTGGTTTCCTCATAACTTTATCTTGTGTATAACTCTTCTCTAGATCCTTTATGATGTGGTTTACTTTCCTCTTCCAGTGGACTGATTATCTATAAACTCCCTAAATCAAACTCCAAGAGGCAGAATATGTCTCAGTTGGTTTTTCTTTGAGTGGAGATTCTAGGATCAGGTCATGCCTTAGTCTGGTCTGTGATTCTGTTAAACTTGGGTCAGTTACTTGTTGAGTCCCATGGTTCATCTGGTGCTGGCCAACAGGCAGTGGTGGGGGATTTTACTCAGAAGACAGTGATCATGCCTGTCACATGCCTACTAAATCTAAATAAAGAAACATTAAAAGTTAAGATTAAACAATTTACCAAATCACAGAACCAGGGTGAATAGTAAGGCTGGGTCTTGAATAATGTTAAGTCTTGTAATACAGTACTCTTTTGAATAGACTTTAATTATTCTTGGTCATCGTGAAGTTTTTGCACCAGTATAAAATTTCCCTACAAATTATTGGATATTTTGCTACATAGAGATTCAGAGAATTCCTTAAGTATCAGCATTGTAATATTTATTATTTTAGTGTAGCACAAATTTTGTGTCATGAATGAGAAAACAATATTTTGTTTTAAAATGTCATAATTATAATTGAATTCTCTTAATTTATTCTGTTTCTTTTAACTTTTCTCAGGTTACTAAATTAGCTATCACAGCACAAGCCTTGGAGTCCCAATGGGGGACTCCGGATCAAGACGATCTACTCTGGTCTCCCGGTTGCCAATATTCAGAAGGAGTATTAGCAGAAAACACGATTCTCTTCCTTCTTCACCCTCCTCCAGTAATACGGTCGGTGTCCACAGTTCCTCTCCCTCCAGCACTAACTCAAGCTCAGGTAGTACAGGTAAACGCAGAGCCTCTTCCGTACACCATCCATCAGCTTTCACTATAAGAAGGGGAGTGAACCCAAGCAAGAACCTACCAACCAGAACCTTAGTATTTCAAATGGTGCTCAACCTGGTCAGGGCAGTATGCAAAAACTGAGTTTGGAAGAACATACTAAAGCCAGGGGAAGACATTCTGTTGGTTTTAGCAGTTCCCGAAATAAGAAGATAACAAGATCTTTGACAGAGGATTTTGAAAGGGAAAAGGAACACTCAACTAACAAGAATGTCTTCATAAATTGCCTAAGTTCCGGGAAAAGTGAGGGGGATGATTCTGGGTTCACAGAAGAACAAACTCGCCATTCTGTTAAGCAGTCAACAAAGAAGCTTCTTACTAAATCTTTCTCATCTCACTATAAATTTTCTAAGCCAGTTCCACAGAGCCAATCTATTTCACTGGTACAACAATCTGAATTCTCATTGGAAATTACACAGTACCAAGAACGGGAACCTGTATTAGTAAGAGGTTCTCCATCTTGTTCTGTGGATGTAACAGAACGGGCAGGTAGCTCTTTACAATCTCCATTGCTTTCTGCTGATCTTACTACAGCTCAGACACCTTCAGAGTTCTTAGCCTTGACTGAAGATTCTGTGTCTGAAGTGGATGCATTTCCTAAAAGTGGAAGTGTGGCATCCCACTGTGACAACCTTGGCCACAATGATTCTACCTCTCAGATTTCTCCCAATCCTGCTGCTGTTACAAAGATAAGAGACCTTAGGGGAACCGTTCCCTGTGCAATTGTGTCTCCTGGGAAATACAAATTAGAAGGTCGATGTAGCACTGAATCAAATTCTTTACCAGAAACCTCTGCTGCTAACCAGAAGGAAGTGTTATTGCAAATCACTGAACTGCCTGTTATGAATGGGAGTGACTCAGAGACTCACCTCTCAACAGATACAAGAGAAGAGCATATGGTAATACAAAATGGTGAAACAATGTTGGCAACAAGCTCCCCAAGGAAATTTGGATTTTATGAGCACCATAAAGCAATGCTGAACGTGTGAAAGGGATCCATCCTATTTCAGATTCAAGGATAATACCTTCTTCTGGTGATCATCATGTTTTAAACAAAACTTCATATGGATATGATGCAAATCCTGCCAAAGGTATGCTGATTTTCTCTGTATAATAAATGATATGAAGTATAATTTTCCTATTGTCAATTTTCTTATTCTGTCTCATGAATGGGAACTATGTTTTCCTTAGTTTTCACTCTTTACCATTTTTTCCTATTTATAATTTGCTTTAAATCATTTCTGTACTTAACTTCATTTGTATCACATTGAAATTAATTCAGCCATATTACTCATTTTTCTTAGTTGTGCTATTAAGATTCTGAGCCTCAGAAGAAAGTGGAAGGAAATTAATTTCATTAACAATATGGCTTTATCTAAAATAATGAGTATCTTTTATAGTTAATGATAGAATATTGGTATATCTTAGTTAAATAATAACCATTATAAAATAAATTTATATAAATTTTGTTTTGTGTTTTAGCAAAGCTTTTTATTATTAGATAGGATCCATGTTTTGGCACAAAAAAGTGAGAGGGAAGGTTGATTTAATGCAGTCTGTTATTTAACAGAAAAACTTTGTTTTATAGTATAAAATTCAGTTCAAGAAAATTGTTGATGGGCTGTATTCATTATTTTTTATTTTTTGTTCTCCACTGTGATTACTATTACTACCACTACTGCTGCTGCTTTTGCTGCTACTATTCACATTAATAGGGCTTCCCTGGTGGCACAGAGGTAAAGCCTCTGTGTGCAATGCCAGAGACCCGGGTTTGATCCCTGGATCAGGAAGATCCCCTGAAGGAAATGGCAACCCACTCCAACACTCTTGCCTGGAAAATTCCGTGGGCTACTATCTATGGGGTCGTAAAGAGTCAGACAAGACTGAGTGACTTCACTTTCAACTTCACTTTCACTTTCATTCACACTAACAGTTCTTTCAACAGTAAGTCCCATTTACTGTTCTCTCAACAATATGTCCCATTTACTCTTCTGTCTCTTGGATACATTAATTTATTGACTCTGGAAGTGATTGAAATCATTACTATAATTGTAACTCATTGTACAGGAAGATAACTGGGAGCACAGATAGGTTAAGTACTGTGTCCAAAGCCACTGAGTTCATGAGTAATTGTTTATGATATAATTCCTATGAGATAGGTACTAACTAGTATGTTCCCCATTTTACACATAAGAAAACTGAGACTGAGGGATTATACAACTGGCTAGTGGCATAGCCAGACTGAACTATTTAAATTCAAAGATCAGTCCTCTTAGTGACTAGGTTGTAGTACATAACATGACCCAGCCTCTTTTGAAAACATTAGGAATAATATGAAAATGTTAAATAAAATTTGTGATCAGTAAGGTTATATATTATATAATATCAAAAATTATAAGCTTATCTGACTTAACTAGTCTTTCCATGAATATAGCAATTCTAAAGTTTTAAAGGCATGAATTAATTTTCCAATTGTTTTAATATTTTTTCACATTAGATACAAGATCCTTTTTACACATCTGCCTACTTTTTTCAATTTTTGATCTTGGTAGCCTTGTTTGTACTTTTGGTGATACTTGCTTAATTCTTTAACTATAATGTAATTATAAGAATGATAATGATGATGATACTGATGTGCTTCAAAATGTTATAAGCAGTTTCCATGCATTGTCTTATTTAATACTAACCAAATATTTATGTGGAATTTAGTAACTAAAGTTTAGGATTAAGTTAACTAACCTTATAAAATCATACTCTTAGCAAATGGTGGACCTCAGGTTGGAATGTAGGCAGTTCTTAAAATAAATAACATGCAAAAGGGTAAAAGTATACTTACCCTGGTTAATTCTTATTTAGAAATGATGAGTTGCCTCAATGTCAAACTGTATAAAGTAAATATTATCTCTATGGAAACTAGTTGATGACCAACAATTATCTTGCTCTCTGTTAATCTGGTGACTGAGATCCTAATTCCAAGCCATTTAATACATTAAATTAATTTCACTGAATTTGACACCATGTGCCTGTTCCTGGACATTAGGTGATTATTCAAATTACCTATAGCTTGTAAAATAGAAAGAGATAAGCAGATAAGCTGGTAATGTAAAAAAGGAAAAGTTGGTTTCATACTACCTTTCATTTGCATCAGTGGTAGATATTCATCTGCTGTTCATAAAGATTTTATAATTTGCAGGTTTAAAGCTCTTAAAGACATTTAAACAAATGTATTTTGTAGAAGAAAGAGTTGCTTAATTTCATAACACTAGACTTATTCTGTATTTATTATGCAATATGTTAAAAAAAGTATTTAACAAATATATGAATGTGTTACGTGTACATTCATATCAGAATTGTTAATGAGATGTTAGCTCTCTGGCAGTTTAACCTTTATTTATTAGAGTAAAAATTTTCTAAAACGAACAGGCATATGTTGATTTAATCGGTACTAGCCAAAAATATTTAAACCCATAGATGAGCCTGAACAAATCAGTTTCATTCATTTACAGATATTTGTTTTTTGGTACTGTTTTCAGGAATTAAGGATATAGAAATGAACAAAACAAACTCCTCCCTTCATGAAGCTTACTTTGCAATGGGAATACTCAGACAATTAATAAATAAATATAATAATAATTAATTATTAAAATTAATAATATATAAATAAATAAATGTCAGATGGTGATAACTGCTGAGGATGGGTTTAAAGCAGAATAAAAGATTAGGATGTGGGGAGTGGGATTGTAGTTTGCATTTTTTTAAGCTTTATTGATGTATAATTGGGAAATAAATTATGTGTTTAAAGTGAACGAAGTGATTTTTTATATATGTGTACATTGTGAAAGGATCCCCTTCCTCAAGTTATTAAGATCCTCAGATCTTTATCTTATAATTGAAAGTGTGTACTCTTTTGCCAGTCTTTCTCTATTTCTCCTGCTTCCTAACCCCCCGACAGCTACTTTTCTGCTGTTTCTCTGAGTTCAGTGCTGAAAAAAAGGTTCCATATGTGTGACCCCATGCAGTATTGGTCATAGTGTGCATAATATGCTGTGAGTGTGGTAGCAGAGATCTCTTTGTGGTAATGATTTTGTTGACTGTAGGTAGATTACCAGAAGTAAGGTTGCTGGCTCATATTGTAGCTCTGTTTTTAATTTCTTGAAGAACCTCTGTACTGCTTTCCAGAGTGACTGCACCAGTTTATATTCTCACCAACAATGCACGAGGGTTCCCTTTTTTCCATACCCTCAAAAATACGTGTTCTCTTTTGGACTCTTTGATAATAGTCATCTTAACAAAAATGAGGTAACATCTCATTGTGGTTTTGATTTGCATTTCACAGATGATTAAGAATGTTGAGCTCTTTTCTTCATGTACCTGTTGGCCATTTGTATGTCTTATTTGGAAAATAAGATTGCAATTGTAGATGTAATTGTTTTCTTTATTAATTTATTTTTCTGATAGTTTCTTGTTTTAGTTTTCATTTTTAAGTATAGTGAATAGGTATTACTCAAAGTAACATATTGGAAAAAATTAGGGAGTAAGCCATAGAGACATTCAAGAAAAGTATATCAGTGCAAAGGCTACGGGGTAAAGATCTGAGGTTGGAGCATGCCTACAGTGTTCTAGAAACAGTGAGAGGTCCAGGAGTGGGAGGTAGTAGAAGATAAGGGTATAGATATGATATGATTAACAAGTGACCAGTAAAGAGAGTAAGGTCGTATCATGAGGAACTCAGTAGCCCATTGGAATCATATCAGCTTTCTGACTAGAGGAATTATTATTATCAGTCTCACATAAGTGTATCATTCTGATTATCATGTAGAAAATAGATAGTGTGTTGATCAGGAAGAAGCAGGTGGGACTAGGGAGAGTCCAGAGACTGTTTAAGCAAGGCAAGGACTGATGGGAGTTTGTGCCAGCTTGTTAGTGGGGGAGATAGTGAGAAATGATCAGATTCTGTATATGATTTGAAGGTGATAAGGACAGGATTTGTTAATATGATTTATGTGAGGTATGAAGAAGTCAAGGATGACTCCAAAATATAGGGGCCACAAAGTGATTTACATATTAAATAATATGTTTACCTAATTTACATAATTAGGTAAACTACCACTACTAATTTAAAAAGTTTTCTGTAATTGAGAATTATTGAATGGCACTAAGAGTTTCCCTTTTGCTTTCAGTGGAACTTTTATAAAAATACATTTAAGCATTTATATTAATTTTTATTTATTTATGTTTAAATAGTTCTTGCCAGTAGCCTCAGTCCATACCGTGAAGGAAGATTTATAGAGAGGCGACTGCGATCCTCATCAGAAGGAACTGCAGGGAGCAGCAGGATGATTTTGAAACCGAAAGATGGAAATGTAGAAGAAGTTAATAGTCTAAGAAAGCAAAGAGCAAGTTCATCATCTTCAAAAATGAACAGCATGGTAAGTATATACCTATGCTTGTGTATAATAAAATAATCCCATATATTACTGGGATGTTCATGCCTCTTGCAAAATGAAAACAAACAGATTGAAGAATAGGCACCTCATATTTTTGTTGTTTCTTTTTTTAAACCATTTAAAAAAATTGAAATATAGTTAATGTACAAAATATATATATATATACACACACATATATATTTATACTTTTTCAGATTTTTTCCATTATAGATTATTACAACATATTGAATGTGGTTTATTATACTATACAGTAGCTCCTTATTTATATACTTTACATACAGTATTGGGAATATATTACTCCAGAATGCCTAATTTATCTCCTCTCTACCACTTTCTCCTTTGGTAGCCATAAGTTTGTATTCTGTGTCTGTGGGTCCTTTTCTGTTTTGTAAATAAGTTCATTTATGTCATTTTTTTTTAGATTATACATATAAGTGATATCATATGATATTTGTCTTTCTCTATCTGACTGACTTCATTCACTTCACCTGATAATTCCAGAGTATATCCATATTGGTGCAGATGGCATTATTTAACTTTTTATGGCTGAATAATATTCTATTACATGTATGTATGCACACACAAACACACATACCACATCTTCTTTATTCATTTATCTGTTAGTGGAAAAACTTTAGGTGCTTCCGTGTCTTGGCTATCATAAATAGTGCTGCACTGTCATAAACAGTGCTGTTCATAGCAGCATGGCTAAATTGAAGTTTTCTCTGGATATATGCACGGGGGTGGAATTGCTGTGTCATATGGTATTTCTAGTTTTAATTTTCTGAGGAACCTCCATATAATTTTCCATAGTGACTGTACCAACTTACATTCCCACCTACAGTGTAAGAGGTTTTCCTTTTCTCCACACCTTCTCTAGCAATTACTATATGTAGACTTTTCAGTGATGGCCATTCTGACTGTATGTGATGATATTTCATTGTGGTTTTGATATGTGTTTCTCTAATAATTAGTGATGGTGAGCATCTTTTTATGTGCCTCTTGGCCATCCGTATGAACTCTTTGTATGTTTGGGAAAATGATCCCTTGTCCGTATCAT
This sequence comes from Aepyceros melampus, assembly GCA_006408695.1. Classification (NCBI taxonomy): domain Eukaryota; kingdom Metazoa; phylum Chordata; class Mammalia; order Artiodactyla; family Bovidae; genus Aepyceros; species Aepyceros melampus. The sequence continues at coordinate 239,056 of SJXQ01012004.1, read as the reverse complement.
CATATGCAAATATTTTTTCCCAGTCTGTAGGTTGCTTTTTCATTTTGTCTATGGTTTCCTTCCCTGGTGGCTCAGAGGGTGAAGAATCTGCCTGCAATACAGGAGACTCAGGTTCGATCCCTGGATTGGGAAGATCCCCTGAAGAAGGGAATGGTAACCCATCCCAGAATTCTTGGCTGGAGAATTCCATGGACAGTCCATGGGGTTGCAAAGAGTTGAACACAACTGACTGTGCAAAACACTGGCTGTGCCAAAGTTTTTACATTTAATTAGGTTCCATTTGTTTATTTTCATTTTTATTTCCATTACTCTAGGAGGCAGATCCAAAAAGATATTTCAGTAATGTATGTCAAAGAATACTCTGCCTATTTTATTCTAGGAGTTTTATAGTATCTGGTCTTACATGTAGGTCTTTAATCAATTTTGAGTTTATTTTTGTATGTGGTGTTAAAGAATGTTTTAATTTCATTCTTCTACATGTATCTTTCCAGTTTTCCCAGCACTACTTATTGAAGAGTCTATGTTTCGAAGGGAAACCTGGTCTGCATGGTTGTTGTTACAAGTCAGAGAGGATAAGTTTTCACTTGAGACTCTTAGGACAATAGAAGCAACAGCAGGATAGTGACCCTTAAAACCTGTCTTCCTTACTTCCACGGAAAATACTATATTTTTATTCTAGAACAAGACCTTGTGATATGCAAGCTAAGAAATATGCTGATCACGACACCCTCCGACATCATTTCACAGTATTTCTTCATCCTCTCGCCACCTAAAAAATGTCCTGTTTAAAGCACACCTATGCCAGTGCTCCTCTCAGACGCTTTAGTGGATCCTGCTTTGCCCTTTCCTGGTATAGCTCCCCTTCCACATAGGGTAAAGATCTCTGGGAGTCAAGGTGATATGCCCGTCCAAAGCTTTAACACATTCTGGGTGACTGAGACTCCAGATTCCTGGTATAAACTAGAAGCCTGCACGTGAGGGTGGAAATGGGATGTGTGTAGGAGGATAGGGTGCGAACCTGGACTTGTGAACTGAAATGTCTTAGAGGTAATTGTATTAGCTGCCTCATAACACAGGATACAGCTAGGGTGGAAAAAGATGACAAGTGAACTGCAGCCCAGAAGGTCTGTGAGACCTCAGGTCTCACAAAGTTCTGGGATGGGCTTGCCTTTTGCATTCACTTTGCTCCCTTTGTCACAAATGTGTCCTTTCTCAGTGGTGTTTTTGATTTCTAGTGTTTAACAGTGTTTGTTTAAAAAAGATCTATCTTACCTGCATACCGATGGATATATGAGAAAAATGCTCAAAACTAAATCAAATCACTTATATCTGTATATAAATTAGATAATTATGTTTCAAATGAAAATATTAGGTCATCACTGAGGATTGCAATGTGAAGAAGCAGTAAGTTACTGAGACAACCTTGAGTGATAGCAAAGCCATTGTGCCTGAAGTTAAAGGTTCTAGCCATGAGGCCCAGGCTTGGCCAGATTTTACAGATGAGTATCTACAAAATGACAGTAATGGGTTTCCTGTTACTATTATGCTAAAAAATGATTATGTGTGTATTTATATTTTTGTATAGAGATACTTAAATTATTTTATATTTCATCTTTCTGTCATTGCATTGAAAATATATTATTATTGCAATATTGCAATTGATTTTTTTGTCTAAAGAAAAGAACATTTTAAAATAGATTTCCAATTGATGCAACATTAAAATTTATGGCCAGTGAATTATTACAAAACATTTTTCCTCACCAGATTTCTATTATCCCTTTGTAGAGATGAATTTATATTAATAAGTGTGCACTGTTTATTACCCTTGCCCAAAGTTGGGCCTTTTACGTATTTTTAGATCACGTTTTTAATGCTATTGATGCATTTATATAATTGTCCTTGTAACACCACAAAATCATTATTCTTCTCAGATATGCTTTCAAGATTTAAAATTTTAAATGTCAAATGTAAAAATAAGATTTTGTTATTTTATTTGAGGTTTTTTAATAAATTTTCAAAGAGCATACCTGCAGTGATGTAGATAGTCCACTAGATGTCAGGATTACACCATTGTCATGATAGGGGAAAAGCTGTGACGATTGGACAGAAACTTGGTTAAACCATTGTGCGTATTCACTGAATTCACAGGTAAGATTTGTTGAAATAAACACTGACACACTGGAATTTGCACATGAAATGTATCAAAATTACTTTATGACTCTATTTATTAGGACTTTGCAATAATGTCTCAATCTTTATAGTTAATTTAACTTGCATAAATTGTATTATTTAACTCCTAGCATTATAAGGAAGGAATGCTAGGATTTTTTTTTAAGGTAATTTTAGCTATATGTGAAACAAGTGACATATATTTAGGAAATTATAGCTTTATGTATGAAAAATAGCACATATTTTCTATATTCTTCCAAAATAATTGAGGTGATTATATGTATTTGAGAATGCAACCATAGCTCAGTTATTCTTTCCTTTTAGAGAAATAGTAGTAACATGTATTTTTAATACTTATTTCAATGAAGGGACTACTCTTAATGCTTCACATATATCACACATTCCATTCTCACAATATTATGAACTGAGGGAATTTGTTATTGAATACATTTTGCAAAAGAGGAAACTAAGGCAGTAGAAGATAAACATCTTGCCCAGAAACACAGTAAGTGGCAGAGATAGAATTTAGATTTGAATCCTTGCTCTCTTAACTATAAATTCTGCATGCTTTGAGGTGACTGGGATAGATTTAAATTTAATTTTTCATCTTTCTTGTGTTATTTCTGTATAATGAAGTTAACATCTGTAAGGCAACCTATGCTTGCTCTAAATCTAGACTACAATTGTCTGTAAGGGATGAAAAAAAGAAAATTTAGTACTTACTCTGGATTTAAAATGTGGTAATATTTCTTGATATGTTGATAGACAGTATCAGATGAGAAATATCCGAAAAGGAACTTTGTCACAAAAGGAGGTATTTATACTTAGAAAGTGCTAGAGTACTTCATGTATTTCAAGAAGGTTTAATTGTAGTGATGGGTATGACTCTTACTTTTGAGATGCTGAATGTTCCTCTGAATGATGAAAAATATTTCCTAATTGGTAATAGGTGAAAACAGACCAGAATGCTAGTGTTTTTGTACAGTTTGGGTAGATACAGTATGAAAGGGAAAGGGCAGGATGTGTTAACTCTTTGAATATCGAGTCAGAAGAAATTGGACTTTGCTTACATTTATTACAAGAAATCAAGCATATCTGTAACAATTTGATAGACATTCAAATTTATTATAATTCTTCAAACTGATTTAAATAGAGACTTCCCTTAATTTTCCTCTGAGTAACTTTCTTGATACTTTCCTTAGGATGGTCCAAACAGTTAAAAATAATCTTTCTAGAAATAGGCTCTTTCTTTTTCAAAGCTTTCCCTCCAGATTATGGTGTATAAATGATTAAATATAAGGATTAGTCTTGGTTTTTTCCAGAAACTTTACACAGTGAAGTCTAACTCCAGATATTTACCAGATCACCCTTTTCTGAAAAAAAGGATTAATGTGAGGATAGATTTGTGTGTGTTAAACAATATATAGCACCTAGAACACTAGAGAAAGTAGTGCCTGAGTGTATGAGAAAGGATATGCTGGGCTACATAAAGAGCAAAAACCTCCAGATCCAAGTGACTTTATAATATAGATTTATTTCTTGCTCAGGCTACATGCTGATTGTGGAAGGTGCTGGAGTTCCATTAAGTGTCTCCTATATCCAGGCTTTTGAAGCAGCAGCCATTGCAAACATTTCCTTTTACTGTGGTAAAAAGAGATTTCTGGAGGCCTCGCCCCAGTAATAAATGTTTTACTTGTGAGAGACTTCATTTCCTCTCACAACTCATTGAGCAAATCTGATCACCTGGCCCCAACTAGCCACAAAAGGGACCTGGGAGTAATCCGTCCATGTGACTAGATGATGTAGACTCAGACATTGGGTCGGGGCACTATTATCATCTTCCCAAATAGTATATTGTATCTCAGTTCTTTCAATTAACTGAGATTTCCTGCTTACCTCATCCCTCCTTTTTGTTTACTGGCATTTAATGGTCATAAAGTCAAATTATGCCTCACACTGAGTTTGTCACTATGGTTCAGAAAGAGGAAAATATCTTGGGATTGAAAAGTTCATTCTAACCACAAGTTTTGTCTTCTGAGATGTGTTCTCTTCCTGGCTGAAAAGCCTTGTATATATCTGAATTACTTGACTCCAGATTTGGGAATCCTACTATATTTGGAAATACTTGTTTTTATTACAGTAAAAGCTGGTTTGGAAAGTTGTCTTAGTTTTAGATTACTCAGCAAATGTGCACAGAGTGGCGCTGAGCTATTTGTGCTGAGTGATTCTGACAGTGTTCACTTATGGCCACTTTTAGTCTGACACAGTGTAATTCCTCTCATTTGCAGTTTGGCATCCTGCTGCTTTTGTGTAGAAACTGTGAATAGCACAGTAAAAACAAGAACTGTAGAACTTCTTCTCTAGAAGAATGGATCAGACTTACAGTTAAGAAAAAAAGTAGTGGCTTGCATATCATCAGCATTTCATGTTGATTCTTTTAATTCTATTTTATATGTTGAAATCTAGAATTTAAATATTGACAATAGTTGATTAATCTAAGACTAATAAAACCCTGTGTTAATAGCCAAGCACTTAACTCTGCATTCACTTTTCTTTTGGGGCCTACTGTTTTCTCCTTTGTTAGCATTTTCTATATTCATTCATCCATTCATTCAGTTTCTTTCAATAAATGTTTATTGAAAACTTAATACTTTGTTCTCAGAACTTTACTTTGAAAATGCAAAGATGAAAGAGACAGCCCTTGAGGATTTTATAGTTCCAGATTGGGAGACATTAACCTAATCTTATCAATGCAATAGATTTAACCATTTTGACCATCTTAAAATTCAGAATGTGTGGGGGGCACGCTTGATTTGGGTTATGACCATTGATATCAAAAGTTAAAAGGATTAAAAAATGCCACAAGAATTTTTGTATCTCAGTGTACAAATTGACACTGTTAATTGTATGCATGCCTCTCTGGCTAATTTCTAGAATTGAGGATAGTGATAGTGGTGAGAAGGAACTCTGGGAGATATTGGGGGAGTAAGGAAGAGGGTACAAAGTTACTGTTTAAAGAATCAGTTTTAAAATATCTCACCTCTACTCTCCACTAGGGAAAATTGCTTTCCTGGGCTTGTTTAGTACATGCACTTTCACGTTTCCATTATGTGGCATAAAAGTTGTTCAGGCTCAAAATTAAGAGCAAATGAAAGATAATTAGAAGATCTGATTTAAGAAATTTCTCCTCTTTATCCTGAAATCTTAAATAAGACTTTCAAATACATAAAAATGTTAATAGCTTTTTGAGGGTTAAAGATCTCAGCATTCATGGAACATTGTGAATGGAATTAAAGCTAATATCATTGCATGCTACAAGGACAGTTAGTGAGAAAAGGAAGTCATTAATCTATTTAAGAAAATGGGGGCATACAAATCATTCTCCTCAATCCTTATATATTGTAAGAAGGAGAGTCATAAGAATCAGTCATTACACATTCAATTAAATTTGTTGATAAGTAGTATATTAATTTTAGATTAATAACCCTAATCCATAATGCCTGTATTGATTTTTCTAGTTACTTATTATACTTTTCCTATCATGTCCTTCTAAGTTGTCTTTGTCACTCACCATGTAGTTATTTGAATATGTCTCATTTTATTATTTTATTTTATTCAGTCTTTTAAATGGAAAACATTTTGTATATATTAGCATTTCTTATAGCACTTAAAAGTGCCAGGTGTACAATAAGTATTGGTGAATTAAAGGTAAACTTGCTAATTAGGTTGTGATTTAGATACTATAGATATGAATTAAGGCCTTTAGTACAATCACTGTGTGTGGTCTGCTTATGCATATTTTTATATTCTTAATTTATGCAGATGTACAGATGTTTCTATGATACACTGTTTGATAAAACTCTGGGTTTTGATGCTAAGTACTTGATCAAGACCATATCAACTTTGATATTGTTCCGGTAGAAACATCATTCATTTAGGATAATCAACTTTTTAGAATGGCTCTTAGGATCCTATCAGTGCAATTGTTATGGACTGGCCATACAAAGAGGGCAAGAAATAGTGAATTGTTTGTAATATTATTGAGAACTCATTAAATAAATACAAGTTCTAAGTCAAATATGTCTCTGTGACGGTTGGGAGATGGAGAAGGGGGTATGAAGACTTAGTGTTTAATGAGGTCAGAATTTTGGTTTAGGAAAGGGAAAAATTAAGAGACGGATGATGGTGAGAGTCCCACAGCAATATAAATGTACTTAGTGCCACTGAACTATACAGTTAAATATGGTTAAAATGGTTTGTTTTAATTAAGTGACTTTTACCACAGATTTTAAAATTAATATGTATCACCTACATATATTATTTATTCCATCTCCTTTTCTTATAAACTTGTAGATTCAGAATTGCCTTTAAAAAAAAAAGAATGAGGTAAAATAGTCCATTCTTTTTTTTTTTTTTTGGTCTTTTCACTTTAGCTTTTGGGATGAGTAATTTTTTTTTTGAAGCTGTCATAATTTATATGTTTGGTGCACAATGCTATGAATAACATATTCAGAGAGAAAAATCACTTCATCTTCAAATGCTTTACCATCAGTTGTAAGTAATTCAGTATCCTAATTATTACCATTTCTCTTCATACAGTTTACATGAAAATGTCCATAGCACCTAATTTTTCCCTCTGTGATTACATTATTCAAATTTACTAGTTTGTTCAGGCTGATGTAACAAAATATCATAGACTGGGTAGCTTATAAATGACAGAAATTTATTTACCACAGTTCTGGAGGGTGAAAAGTCCAAGATCAAAGTGGCAGCTTGGTTCCTGATTTGTAGCCAGCACTTTCTTGCTGTGTCTGATGGAAGGAATTGGGATCTCTCTGGAGTTTCTTTTATGCAGGCACTAATCCTGTTTATGAAGAATCTACCCTGATGACCTCGCACCTCCCAAAGGCCCCCATTCTAATACCATCATCTTTAGCAATTAGTATTTCAGCATAAGAATTTTGGGGGTACACAAACATTCAGAGCAATAGCAATAAGCGATCACATTTTAGTAATAGCAATACTAGAATATATTCAAAGCTTTATTAAGAATAGTATACATTTCTATTATTATTTATAAAGGAAATAATTAATAAGACCAATAGTAGAAGAAAATTAAAGATTTTTTCTCTAACCACACTATATCTAGGATACTGTTAGACACTTTATGTTGTTGTTCAGTCTCTAGGTCGTGACTGATGCTTTGTGATCCCATAGACTGCAGTACTCCAGGTTTCCCTGGCCTTCACTATTTTCCAGAGTTTGCTCAAATTCATGTCCATTGCATCCATGATGCTATCTAACCATCTCATCCTCTGCTGTCCTCTTATCCTTTTACATTCAAGCTTTCCCAGCATCAGGGTCTTTTCCAGTGAGTGGGCTGTTGACATCAGGTAGCCTAAGTATTGGAGCTGTAGCTTTAGCATCAGTCCTTGCAGTGAATATTCAGGACTGATTCCCTTTAGGATTGACTGGTTTGATCTCCTTGTTGTCCAAGGGACTCTCAAGAGTCTTCTCCAACACCACAGTTCAAAAGCATCAATTCTTTGGCACTCAGCCTTCTTTATGGTTCAACTCTCACATCTGACATGACTACTGGAAAAACCATAGCTTTGACTGTACGGACTTTGTTGGCAAAGTAATGTCTTGCCTCTGTTTTTTAATACACTGTCTAGGTTTGTCATAGTTTTTTTTCCAAGGAGCAAGCATCTTTTAATTTCATGGCTGCAGTCACCGTATGCAGTGACAACTTTATATCCCTCTGAAATTAAGAAATTGGAAAATTAAGGTTGTTTACCTTTTAATCTTGGATAGAATGAAAAGATGGCAGTTGTATTTTTAATTGGATCAGTTAATGTCAATTTTCTGAAAGATGAAAACTGTTTATGTCTTGTTTAGATAACCACATGAGCTGACACAGCATTCATAGCATGAGAAAGAATATTTATTGACTCAAGATCCCTGGAAAATCTTGATCATCTGAACAGCTGCATAGTCTGTAACATGTAATTGACCTTGAGGAAAATAACTTATATTTTCTGAGGGGATAGTCATTGGCATTTGAAGTTTTTACATTATTCTAGTTACACAGTGAAAAAAAGTTTATTCTTCCTAGGATTATTCTATTATTTTGAAATTTAAATACAAGCTATTAAATTAATTTTCATAAATTAAAAAAGCAAAACAAGTTTTGACTTTGAAGGTAAAGAAAAATATTGTAGTAAAATTATATATAATGCATTATAATCACTTTATAGAAAATATATATTTTAATATTTTAATATTATTTTTCAAATAATTTTTAACAAGACAAATGTTTATAATTATTTCAGAAACCATCATATCGCAACTCCGAATAAGAAAGTGTGATTTACTAATGAATCAAACATATACATTTCACACTTTTCCTATGTGATGATATTTTTGTTTAGTCATTCTTAATTTAGAGTACCTGTCATTTTATCACTTTTATAATTTAATTCAGTGTTCATGTCACTCTAGTTCTAAAAGTTTGCTCTGAAATTCCTCCTTTTTAAATATCTTTTGTTCTTAGCCTGGTCCATTCAACTGGCAACAACCCAAGTGCTTTTATTTCTTGCCATCCTTTAGCTCTTTATTGTATACATTTGTAATTCCTTTACAAAATTATGCTTATAATGCTTGGCTGGTTGTCTTCAACATTATCCACTGATTAGTTTATGTTTCAGTGAGAAACACAAAGAATGTTTTTTGTCAAGAGAGACTCAACACGAATCAGAACTTTTATCAGGTGTCAAGAGGTACAAGTGAAGCAGGAAGAGGTCTGGAATACCAACCCACCTTCCCAGCTCCTTTGTACATCTGGGAAGCACTGGCCCAGACTGTTGGATAGAGTTTGGATTCTTAGATGTATATAATTGCCTCATTAACACAGAAAGAGCCAATCAGTACAAAATTTCTCATTGTTTTTCTTTTTAATTATTGTCTTCATGCTGTATACTACATTCCCAGAACTTACCTTGTAAGTGAAAGTTATATTTCACATGGTCAAACAGATGCATTGAAAATCACAGTGTATTAGACTTATGGCAATAGAATGAGAGGTTTGTGAAAAAGGTATTGGCGTAAGGAAAGTTGCTAAAAATCCAAGGACTGAAACTTTGAAGTGGATCTGGAAAAAATATGCAGAAAGTTGACTTTTGCTCTCATAGTTTATGGCTACTGTCCCTTTCTCCCCTATCTATGCTACTATCCTAGTTCAGTTTTTATACAATGATTCTCCTTCCCTTCTGTTTTTAAGGCCATACTGGAGAAGCAGCAATAATGTTATTTAAACTAGGACCTTCCTTTGAGAGTCCATGTAATATGTTTCAGTAATTGTCTACCCTCCCTACTGTCACCCACATTATGCTTTTTTTGGTTTTATTTTCAAATTGACAGCAGCAAGTTGAGCCGAAGACAGTGGCAGAAGTTTTATGCATTGTGCAAACAACATGCATTTGACACTTGCCAGCTAGGAGAGCACCATGCGTAGCCCACTCCTGTTTTACTCCCTTGTCTTTCACTGCTTTTTCTGCTTTGTCTCCTTTGGAGCTTCCTGTGGATTGTGCTTCAAGCTGGCTGTAGTCCAAGAGGAACTTGCGTACAGTGTTGCGCACAAAGGAGAGGTTGGAGTTTTCAGCATGACTTCAGAAGGAAAGAAAATCTATTAAATACCTTTAGTTTCCCAAATTATAGGAAAAGTAATAATGTAATAAAGTGTAGTAAATAAATTCTTAAACAATTTTATAGTATTTTCTTGCTTTTATACACTTTTTTCAATGCCCTTAGTGCCTTCTAGTATTTAGTGTCTTAAAAGAATGTGCTGTTTTGTTTTCTCTTCGCAAAACTTGTCTGGAATAAAATCATATTGCTTAGGAACCAAAGGGAAATTGTTTCTTCTAACACATGAAAATGATCAAAGTAGACAAATTTACAAGATAGGAGTTCTTTTTGTGTCATTTAAGTATGACTTTTTAATTTTTTAAATAAGCAAAGATGGTGTGATAAAAGGAACAAATGATGGGGAAAGGACACCAAATTCTAGTATCATATCTTTCACTTAATAATAGTACCCACCTCATCGGTTGTTTTAAAGGATCAAATACTATATTTTATGTGAAACGGCTTTATAAAATCTAAAGTACTATATTAATGAAAATGACACATATTTATTAATATGAGTTGAAGCCAGAAACTGAAATAAAACAGCATTGACTTTTCCAGTATCCACTTAGAAAGGAAAACATTTTAAGAGCCAAACTCACATTTAAAGTTCTCATGACCGTAAGTTGAGTGGGCTCCTTTAAGCCACCAAAAAAATAATCCTTAAAAATTCAAGTAATATTAATATATAAGTTAATGCTTTATAAAGGTAGCCTACTGTTTACCTGATTTCTCATTTATTTTTCAGAAATTCTTACATTTTTCAAAATCAATTTATGTGGCTTAAGATTCGCATATTTATACTTTAAGTAGAAAGTTTATTCCACAGTTTATTTTCTGATTGTGATATTAGGAAAAAAGCATCTGCCATCAGCCAAGTGTCTTGACTGTTTACAAAGAAACTTAATTTGCATCCTTTTTCTTCTTAGATAAAAAAGTTTAAACATTGTGGACATTTATGTGAACACTACATAATGCCCTAATAAATTAGTTAATTTAAAAGTATCTTCTGGGAAAAAAAAAAGTATCTTCTGTTAAATCTCAAGTTAATATTATCAAAAAGTAATAGTGACTTCCAAAACAAAAGAATAATGTTGCACAGTGAATTATAGAGTAACTTATTTTACTTTAAATATAAATTTTGAGCTATAGTGTATTTACTAGTGGTATTAGTCTATTCTGAGATAACTTAAGATCCCTAAACATTTGTGAGAGAAACTTTTATGAAACACTCAAGTTTTTGCTTTTGTCTTTTTTCTTTCTCCTGGAAGAATACATCTACCAGTAGGATAGTTAGCTTGAATATTTGAACTGCATGAATTTGAACAGGGAGAGGAGTAACCAGCTGTCAGTTCATATGATGTATTAGGTGCTGGTTGGAATGAGACAGTATATCTCAGCATGCTGTTGCCTTCAGTAGATTTATATTCCAAAGAAATGTGGATACATTAATACAAATAGCGATTTCAAATGAAAAGAAGATCAGCCACCTAGCTATGGTTCATGAATCACAGTGATAAAAGGGTTCACTGTCCCTTTTATTTTTTAATAATAATAATGAAAGTAGAAATTATTGCTGAGTCGAGTGGGTGCCAGGGTACACTGATCCTAAAGATTTAACTTGACCCAGCAATCCACTGGAAGCTGCTATAGCTGAGAAAAAAGAGCTAAGCAGAGATGCTGGGCTTACATTTAGAATAAGAGAAAGGAACTATTAATGCATGCTTTTCTCCAGTTGCGTTCATCTCTCTAGGAAATCCTGCATGACAAAAGAGAGTTGGGACACTATTAAGTTTTATAAAGTGATACTATAGTTGCTTGAAGGGAACTTACTATTACACTGCTGGAAGCCTGTAAGGTCTGTTGACTAAAGAAGTTCAAAGATAGCCACTGTTGTTCAGTATATAGTTTTGTTTTGTATGTTTTGATTCAGTGCACTGGGGTCAAACATAAAGGATGGTAATGTCTTTGGTGTTTTATGATTCTCTCCTGTTGTTATAAGTAGACTATTACGTAATTTTAAGGAAATCAGAATTGCTGACCATACAAATGGTTTTCACAGAAATTGCTTTTTGCTCTATTAAAACAACATAAAGTGATTTTCTGATTATTGACACTGTGACTTTGCTAAAAATTCCTATATTCTTTTAAAAATAAGAATCATTTTGCCATAAAAAAGCAAATTATTCTGGTTCAATAAGCAAACCTATTTTATTAAAGCAATAGATAAAAACTTCATTAGAAATACTTTTCTTTTACCTCTCTGAAACAGGATCACATTAATAAAACCACAATAAAATTGTTAAGGGTAAAGAAGCAGCCCAAATTGAAGAAAAATGCAAAAGATGATTCTATTATGTGGACTTAATGGGCAAGCAAAGTGAATTTTCAGTTGAACCCAGTGCTAGCTATGTGCCTTGGATATATATTACACACTGTTTGAAGGGCATGACAACCAAGAGGAGGTCGCCATAACTTGTGGCAGCTGAGTTCTGTCTTATTAAAAAGAAAATACTTCATTAAAATAAAAAATCTAGGTTTCCTGTGAGGGTCACTGAATTTTTACATTCTAAAAAGACAGGTTCCTTACTCACAAGGACAACTAACTGGAAGAGGTAGGAAATGACTAGTTCTGGAATCTGTTCCAAGTCTTAGCAATGTATCAAACAGGAAGCAGCCTCCTAACAGCTCAGAAAAATAGAAATAAGGGGATGTACAGTGATCCTTCATATCCACGAGTTCCACATTCATGTATTCAACCAATTGGATAAAATATGTTTTTTAAGATTCCTGAAAATTCCAAAGAGCGTTGAATTTGCTGGGCACTGGCAATTATTTACATAGTATTTACATTGTAATTTAGCCATTCCTTTCTCCAGGGGATCTTCCCTATCCAGGGACAGAACCTGGGACTGCTACATTGCAGATCAGAGGCAGATTCTTTACTGACTGAGCCACCAGAGAAGCTCTAGATATGATGCATAATCTAGTGGCTTGGCTCAGACTGTAAAGATCTGTAATGCGGGAGACATGGGTTCCATTGCTGGGTTGGGAAGATCACCTGGAGGAGGGCATGGCAACCCATTCCAATATTCTTGCCCCATGGACAGAGGTGCCTGGCAGGTTGCAGTTCATAGAGTTTCAAAGAGTCAGACACAACTGAGCAACTAAGCATAGCACTAAGATGATTTAAAGTGTTTGGGAGGCTCTGGGTAGGTGCTGTGCAAATACTATGCTTTTTTTTATATAAGAGATTTGAGTATCTGTGATTTTTGGTGTCCAAGGGGTGTTGGAAGCAGTCCCCCTTAGATACTGAAGGAGGGCTATAATTAGCTTTTAGTAATTGGTGAGACAGTGAAGATTTAAATAAGATGAATACGAATTATTTTTTAGCCAAGAACACTGTGGGCTATCTACCTTGGCCAGAAACTGGATTAGGCATTGTGTATTTAAAGAATTGTAAAACAGTTTTCATTTTTGTCTTACTTTTCAAGGTTATATCACATGAAAAATCTCTTTGCATAAAATGCCATATCCAAAAAACAGAAATTGTAGGAAGTAGAGTCGAACGTGACTGAAGCGACTTAGCAGCAGCAGCAGCAGAACTCATATGAGTAGAATGAGCTGTCTTCCTCTCTGTCTTCTCTTCTTTCTTTTCTTTTTTGTTTACCTCTTCTTAAAGATATGTATGGCTTCCCTGGTGGCTCAGATGGTAAAGCATCTGTCTACAATGTGGGAGACCTTTCCCTGAGTTGGGAAGATCTCTTGGAGAAGGGAATGGCAATCCACTCCAGGACTATTGCCTGGAAAATCCCATAGACAGAGGAGCCTGGTAGGCTACAGGCCATGGGGTTGCAAAGAGTCGGACACGACTGAGAGACTTCACTTTCTTAAAGATATGACTAAAAATAACAAAATTATTTGGATATCAATAGTATCAGATTTAAGAGAGCAGGTAAGCTATATATTGCTTCTTTTACTATTCCCTTATGTGAATCTTTTACTTAAAAAGATAAAAGGAACCAAATTTACTTTAGACTATACAAAACCAGCATCAACTAGGTTATAACAAGTAAGTTTAATTTTACTAAATACATTGTTTTTATTTTATAATAACTTCATATTTACAGGAAAGTTAGAAGAATTATGCCAAAAATCCCCTTATATCCTTTATGTAAATCCTTATATCCTTTATGTAGTCTTTAAATTTTTAACTTTTTCCTCTTTCTTATTATCTCATACATAGACACATATGTTATTTTTACCCTTTATATAAATTCATTAGTCTTTACATTTTTACATTTTTCCTCTTTCTTTCTTATTATCTCTAATACATAGGCACGTGTGTCATTTATATCATCTTCCTAAAGCATGTGAGAGTTATTTTACACATCATGACTCGTTATTCTTAAATACTTCAGCATGTATTTTCTAAGAATAAGGATATTCTCTTATATATCAGATTAAGTACCAAAATTAGGAGTTTTAACCTTGACATATTATCTTATTTAACATAAATCCACATTCAATTTTTCCTAATTGTTTCATTAAAAAAAAAAAAAAAACAATGGTTCCAATCTAGAATCATGTGTTATATTTAACTGTAAGGTAACTTTACCCTCTTCTCAATCTGGGGTAGTTCCTCACCATTCTTTATCTCATATGCCATTAACACTCATGACAGTTTTTTTTTTTTGTAGAATGTTCTCTAATTCATGTTTGTCTGGCATTTCACTGTTAGGTTCAGCTTATGTAGTTTTTGGCAGGAAAACTACATTTGTAATATTTGTTTTCTTAGTGGATCCTATCAGGAAGTATATGATGTCAGTTTGTATCATGACTGGTGATATTACATTTGATCCCTTGGTAAAGGTTGCATTTACTAGGTTTCACCACTCCCGTTGCTAATTAATAAGTACTCTCTGAAAAGATACTCTGAAAGTTATGTATTAATAAATATTGTTTTACACCATTTTTTTATCCAGAAGGTTTAGTATCCATTGATTCCTTCCTAAATTATTTTTTCTATGATATTTAGCTGGTAATGATTATATAGCTTGTCATCTCCTCCATATTTATTAGTTGGCATTCTGCTATACAAACATCTTTTCCCTTTTCCTCTGTTTGTTCAACAGGTTATAATCCATTATAATTATTCTTTATTTTTGATGCTCAAATTATTCTAGGTTAGATCTGGAGGAGCTCGTTCAAGGTGGCTCATGAATTTACTTTAAGGAATCCATTCATGAATATCTACTCTTGAATAGTGTAACACTGAGTGAGAAGTTCATAGAAGAGGGCCAACTTTAGCAAGAACTATGAGTATGTGTCTGACAGAGCTTCTGGTTCTGGAACTGGAAATATCTTATTGAATACTGTTGTACTATACATTGGTATTATGCATTTCAGGTTGTCTACCTATCCCACAGTAATTTCAAAAGAAACTAAGTGACCATTAATGATTTACTACTAAACCTTATTTGAAATATATGTTTAATTTTATTTTGGGTTGAGTTGGTCTTTTGTAATAAATAAATAAGATAAATAAATTTATATACTATTCATTAATTCAGTTTGTTTATTAATTATCATTTAAGTAATAGATTTGGTTAAGTCCTAGAGATTCAGTAAAAACCTCAAAAAGAGTCTAGGCTGATGTAAATGTTAGGATGTAGCAAAAGGAAACAGAAGAAACATGTATAATTATGTTATACATACTTTTAAGTCACTAGTGTCAGGGTAGTAGAGTAGTGGCACAAAAGAGGGAGTGGTAATATAGTAGATAATGTCTTCAAATAAGAGTAGTTGCTGTAAAAGTATAATTTTTAAGAGTTGAAAATATGACTTAAGCACATGTTAGAGATTTATTTAAAGTAATTAGTAGAGGAAGCAATAAAAATTTTGTTCAAAGAATATTGAGAAGCATGGTAATATTAGGAAGTTTAATAAATACTAGAGTAAGACTATTAGTTTGATTATAAAACTGATTAATGTTTCATATTGTTCAGTTCAGTTCAGTCACTCAGTCGTGTCCGACTCTTTGCGACCCCATGAATCGCAGCATGCCAGGCCTCCCTGTCCATCACCAACTCCCGGAGTTCACTCAGACTCACATCCAACGATGTTGGCAATTTGATGTCTGGTTCCTCTGCCTTTTCTAAAACCAGCTTGACCATCAGGGAGTTCATATTGTAATAAGCTATAATATTTAGGATGATCTTTCCTACCAAATTGAAAACATTTGTATCTTTATTGGACATAAATATAAAAGTCACAAGTTCTGAAGCTTTCAGTTCAGTTCAGTTCAGTCGCTCAGTCATCTCTGACTCTTTGCAACCCTGTGAATAGCAGCACGCCAGGCCTCCCTGTCCATCACTCAAACTCATGTCCATCGAGTCGGTGATGCCATCCAGCCATCTCATCCTCTGTCGTCCCCTTTTCCTCCTGCCCCCAATCCCTTTCAGCATCAGAGTCTTTTCCAATGAGTCAACTCTTCGCATGAGGTGGCCAAAGTACTGGAGTTTCAGCTTCAGCATCATTCCTTCCAAAGAACAACCAGGACTGATCTCCTTCAGAATGGACTGGTTGGATCTCCTTGCAGTCCAAGGGACCCTCAAGAGTCTTCTCCAACACCACAGTTCAAAACCATTAATTCTTTGGCGCTCAGCTTTCTTCATGGTCCAACTCTCACATCCATACATGACCATAGGAAAAACCATAGCCTTGACTAGACAGACCTTAGTTGGCAAAGTAATGTCTCTGGTGTTGAATATGCTATCTAGGTTGGTCATAACTTTTCTTCCAAGGAGTAAGTGTCTTTGGATTTCATGGCTGCAATCACAATCTGCAGTGATTTTGGAGCCCCCAGAAATAAAGTCTGACACTGTTTCCACAGTTTGCCCAGCTATTTCCCATGAAGTGATGGAACCAGATGCCATGATCTTCGTTTTCTGAATGTTGAGCTTTAAGCCAACTTTTTCACTCTCCTCTTTCACTTTCATCAAGAGGCTGTTTAGTTCCTCTTCACTTTCTGCCATAAGGGTGGTGTCATCTGCATATCTGGGTTATTGATATTTCTCCCGGCAATCTTGATTCCATCTTGTGCTTCTTCTGAACCCTTAATAAATAGCAAAATCTAAAACAGGACAATCTCCTCAAGAATTAAACCATGTGTGAGCCTGACATTGGCAAGATACACAAGATTTTAATATTTGGATATATTTTCTTTGATCTCCTGAAAATATTTCCCAAAGATTATTATATTATTACTGTATTGTAGTTGATTGTTGTTTAGTCACTCAGTGTGTCCAACACTTTGCTACCCCATGGACTGCAGCACATCAGGCTTCTGTACCCTTCACCATCTCCCCAAGTTTGCTAAACTCATGTCCGTTGAGTCGCTGATGCCATCCATCCATCTTATCCTCTGTTGTCCCCTTCTCCTCCTGCCTTCAATCTTTCCTAGCATCAGGGTCCTTTCCAGTGAGCCAGCTCTTCCCATCAGGTGGCCAAAGTATTGGAGCTTCAGCTTCAGTATCAGTCCTTCCAATGAATATTTGGGGTTGATTACCCTGGTGGCTCAGAGATTAAAGCATCTGCCTCCAATGCGGGAGACCTGGGTTCGATCCCTGGGTCGGGAAGATCCCCTGGAGAAGGAAATGGCAACCCACTCCAGTATTCTTGCTTGGAGAATCTCATGGACTGAGGAGCCTGGTGGGCTGCAGTCCATGGGGTCACAAAGAGTCGGATACGACTGAGTGACTTTACTTTCCTTTAGAATTGACCGGTTTGATCACCATGCAGTCCAAGGGACTCTCAAGAGTCTTCTCAAACACCATAGTTCAAAAGCATCAGTTCTTCAGCAGTCAGCCTTCTCTGTGGTCCCATTGTCACATTGTACATGACTACTGGAAAAAATATAGTTTTGACTTATGGACCTTTGTTGGCAAAGTGATGTCTTTGCCTTTTAATATGCTGTCTAGATTTAGATTGGCCATAGCTTTTCTTCCAAGGAGCAAGCATCTAAATTTCATTACTGTAGTCACTGTCCAGAGTGATTTTGAAGTCCAAGAAAAAGTCTGTCATGTTTTAATTGTTTCCCTATCTATTTGCCATGAAATGAAGGGACCAAAAATATGATCTTCATATTTTTGAACGTTGAATTTTTAGCTAGCTTTTTCATTCTCCTCTTTCACTTTCATCAAGAGGCTCTTTAGTTACTCTTCACTTTCTGCCATAGGGTGTTGTCATCTGCATGTGTGAGGTTATTGATCTTTCTCCCAGCAATCTTTATTACAGCTTGAGTTTCATCCAGCACTGCATTTTACATGATGTACTCTCCATGTAAGTTAAATAAGCAGGGTGACAATATACAGCCTTGATGTGCTCCTTTCAAAATTTTGAACCAGTCCATTGTTCTGTGACCAGTTCTGTGTCCAGTTCTAACAGTTGCTTCTTGATCTGCATACAGATTTCTCACGTGTTAGGTAAGGTAGTCTGCTATTCTCATCTCTTTAAGAATTTTCTAGTTTGTTGTGATACACACAGTCAAAGGCTTTAGCATAGTCAATAAAGCATAATTAGCTGTTTTTCTTTCTGTGATGCAGTGGATGTTGGCAATTTGATCTCTGCTTCCTCTGTGTTTTCTAAATCTAGCTTGTACATATGGAAGGTCTTGGTTCACATACTGTTGAAGCCTGGCTTGGAGAATTTTGAGCATTACTTTGCTAGTGTGTGAGATGAGTGCAATTGTGCAGAAGTTTGAACATTCTTTGGCATTGCCTTTCTTTGGGATTGGAATGAAACCTGACCTCTTCCAGTCCTGTGGCCAGTGCTGAGTTTTCCAATTTTGCTGGCATATTGAGTGCAGCACTTTCACAGCATCATCTTTTAGGATTTGAAATAGCTCAACTGGAATTCTGTCATCTCCACTAGCTTTGTTCGTAGTGATTCTTCTCTAAGTTCCACTTGACTTTGCATTCCAGGATGTCTGGCTGTAGGTGAGTGATCTTCTGTGTATTCTTACTACCTCTTCTTAGTATCTCCTGCTTCTGTTAGGCCCATACCATTTCTGTCCTTTATTGTGGACACATCTTTGCATGAAATGTGCTTGGTATCTCTAATTTTCTTGAAGAGATCTTTAGTTTGTCCCATTCTATTGTTTTCCTTTATTTCTTTGCATCATTCACTTAAGAAGGTTTTCTTATCTCTCCTTGCTATTCTTTGGAATTCTGCATTCAGGTGGGTATACCTTTCCTTTTCTCCTTTGCCTTATGCGTCTCATCTTTTCTCAGCTATTTGTAAGGCCTTCTCAGACAACCATTTTGCCTTTTTGCATATCTTTCTTTGGGGGATGTTTTGATTACCCCCTCCTGTATAGTGTTACGAACCTCCATCCATAGTTCTTCAGGCACTCTTGTCTATCAGATACCATCCTTTGAATCTGTTTGTTACTTCCACTGTATAATTGTAAGGCATTTTATTTAGGTCATACCTGAATGGTCTATTGGTTTTCCCTACTTTCTTCAATTTAAGTCTGAATTTTGCAGTAAGGAGTTAATGATCTGTGTTATAACCAGCTCCTGGTCTTGCTTTTGCTAACTGTATAAATGTTTCCATGTTCGGCTGCAAAGAATATCATCAGTCTAATTTCTTTATTGACCACCTGGTGATGTCTGTGTGTAGACTCGTCTCTCGTCTTGTTTGAAGAGGGTATTTGCTATGACCAGTGCATTCTTTCGGCAAAAACTCTGTTATCTGCACTTCTTCATTTTTTACTCCAAAGCCAAACTTGCCTGTTACTCCAGATATCTCTTGTCTTTCTACTTTTGCCATTTAGACTCCGTTGATTAAACAGACATTATAATGTAATACCTTATAGAGTCTCACATCTGATCAAGTTGAGATCATCGTCATCAGCTCAGTGGAGATCATGAAATCATCAGACCATTACATTAGGTACCCCACAGACAGAGAATTTGTGATATTTAAAGTCATGCTCATGTAGACATATATTACTGGCCATGTGATTAAGGCTTACTTAGAGCCACTGCTCACTAATTTATCCCCTGACTGTGGACCACAGCTGAAGACATAGGGTACTTACTTAATTACACAAAGGTAACTGGCTAGTGGTTTGAGATTAGAAACAGACTCGACAGTCTTGAGACTTGATTGTGGAAAGGGACACAGCCCTAACCAGAAGTTTGACAAGGAACAGACAGAGTAACAGACTAACTTTGTCAGAAGGAAAAACAAACAAGCAAGCAAATTCATGCAAATCAGAAGGAAGGAAAAAAAAAAGAAAACTAGAAAGTCAGCAAAATGTTACTTCCACTTGGAAAGTCACTTTGGGAGCCAAGAAGGAACTTGCCTGGACTTAAATAGACTGTAAAGTGATGTCTCCAGCAATATAGTTTAATTGACTCTGGCATGTGAGTCCACTTGAATGTCTCAGTGGGTTCTCCAAAACTGTCAAGGTATAATTTTCAAAAGCTTAAAAATATGACTTTATACAAATACAGATTGGACAGAAATCAAAGGTTTACTTAAGAAAGCCTGCATAATGGTAAATTGGTTCAGAGAGCACTTGAAGAATTAGATATTTATAGCAATTTAATAAAAGAATGTTAGAATAATATTGCAAAATTGAATATAAAACCGTAAATGCTCTGCAAGGCAGTCATCCATTACCAGACAAAAGTATATGTGTCTCAGTTGGCTACATATCTACAAGTTGCCATGTAACTTCACCAAGTCAAAACCTAGTAAAGGTAGCGAAATCAAACAGTGATATACAGAATTCAATAGGTCTCAGTTAAATAATGCTTCACTTGCGGTCATCTACCAACTATGTGTCTTAGTTTTGGATAATGATTTTTAACACATTCACTACCACATTGGCAAGCTCAAAAAAACAGCAGTTTAGATGTGGAACAATTCATAAGTAATTGCATTAATGTGTGAAACTTTCCTGTAAGGTAGAGGTGCTGGAAAAGAACTGAGATCTTACAGTGGCTATGGACGGATGATAGGGAAGAGCTCAGTCAGGGAGTCAGGCATTAAGATAATAAGAATTTTGTAGGAGTTTGGGAACCATTACGATTTTAAGTAGGATAACAGCATAAAAATATATGCTGTTTAGAATTACTTTTCAGTCAGTTCAGTTCAGTCACTCAGTCTTGTCTGACTCTTTGAGACCCCATGAATTGCAGCATGCCAGGCCTCCCTGTCCATCACCATCTGCCAGAGTTCACTCAGACTCACGTTCATCGAGTCCATGATGCCATCAAGCCATCTCATCCTCTGTCGTCCCCTTCTCCTCCTGCCCCCAATCTTTCCCAGCATCAGAGTCTTTTCCAATGAGTCAACTCTTCGCATGAGGTGGCCAAAGTACTGGAGTTTCAGCTTTAGCATCATTCCTTCCAAAGAAATCCTAGGTCTGATATCCTTCAGAATGGACTGGTTGGATCTCCTTGCAGTCCAAGGGACTCACAAGAGTCTTCTCCAACATCACAGTTCAAAAGCATCAATTCTTCAGCGCTCAGCCTTCTTTACAGTCCAACTCTCATATCCATACATGACTACTGGAAAAACCATAGCCTTGACTAGATGGACCTTAGTCAGCAAAGTAATGTCTCTGCTTTTGAATATGCTATCTAGGTTAGTAATAACTTTTCTCCCAAGGAGTAAGCATCTTTTAATTTCATTTTTACCTTATTTTAAATGCTTTAAATGAATTCAGTAGGTAGCTATAGTTTATAGTGATAAGTACCTTACATGGAAAATGGCAGTGCTTTTTTTAAATTACTGTTTAAATGTAAAATAATATATTGCTTTTTGTTGACTTTTGATGTAAACTTTTATTTTCCTATTTGTTTGAGGCACTGCTGCTAAATTAAAACTCTTCTCTCAGCACTTACTCAGTTTCATTTTATTTATTCAATTATGTATTTATTACATTTTACATTTGTTTGATTCTAACAATTGTGAAATTGTATAGTTTAAATCTTTGCCATTAGTTAATAATTACTGAATGATTCCTAACCTATCAATTAAACCTCTGGTGGAACATAGCAATAAGGATATTCTTAGAAGAATACTGATTTATGCCTATTTAGGCTGTTTTCCTTTACTCAACAATTTACCTTTCTTTTTTGTTTTTCTTTTAATTATTTTTATTTTTTAGTTTGTTTTGCTTTACAATACTATATTCGTTTTGCTACACATCGACATGGATCAGCCACGAGTGTACATGAACTCCCAATCCCGACCCCCACTTCCCCCCTCCCGCCCCACACCCTCTCTCTGGATTATCCCCGTGCATCAGTCCCAAGCATCCTGCATCCTGCATCAAACCTGGACTGGCGATTCGTTTCACTTATGATATCACACATGTTACATTGCCACTCTGCCAACCCATCCCACCCTCTCCCTCTCCCACAGAGTCCAAAAGGCCATTCTATACAACTGTGTCTCTTTTGCTGTCTTGCGTACAGGTTTATCATTACCATCATTCTAAATTCCATATATATGTGTAAGTATACTGTATTGATGTTTTTCTTTCTGGCTTACTTCACTCTGTATAATCGGCTCCAGCGTCATCCACCTCATTAGAACTGATTCAAATGTATTCTTTTTAATAGCTGAGTAATACTCCATTGTGTATATGTACCACAGCTTTCTTATCCATTCATCTGCTGATGGACATCTAGGTTGCTTCCATGTCCTGGCTATTACAAACAGTGCCGCGATGAACATTGGGGTACACGTGTCTCTTTCAAT
>SJXQ01012004.1:177399-213968 GCA_006408695.1 Aepyceros melampus | reverse complement strand
TCTCTTTAACAAGTGGTGCTGGGAAAACTGGTCAACCACTTTTAAAAGAATGAAACTAGATCACTTTCTAACACCATACACAAAAATAAACTCAAAATGGATTAAAGATCTAAACATAATACCAGAAACTATAAAACTCTTAGAGGAGAACATAGGCAAAACACTCTCTGACATAAATCACAGCAGGATCCTCTATGATCCACCTCCCCAGGATCATACTTTTCAATAATTGCCTTAAATGTAAATGGGTTGAATGCCCCAACCAAAAGACAAAGATTGGCTGAATGGATACAAAAACAAGACCCCTATATATATTGTCTACAAGAGGCCCACTTCAAAACAAGGGACACATACAGACTGAAAGTGAAGGGCTAGAAAAAGATATTCCATGCAAATAGAGACCAAAAGAAAGCAGGAGTAGCAATACTCATATCAGGTAGAATGGACTTAAAAAAAGGCTGTGAAAAGAGACAAAGATGGAGACTACATAATGATCAAAGGATCAATCCAAGAAGAAGATATAACAATCATAAATATATATGGACCCAACACAGGAGCACCACAAAATGTAACACAAATGTTAACAAGTATGAAAGAGGAAATTAACAATAACACAATAATAGTGGGAGACTTTAATATCCCACTCACACCTATGGATAGATGAACTAAACAGAAAATTAATGAGGAAACACAAACTTTAAATGATACAATAGACCAGTTAGACTTAATTGATATCTATAGGACATTTCACCCCAAAACAATGAATTTCACTTTTTTTCTCATGTGCACACAGAGCCTTCTCCAGGATAGATCACACCCTGGGCCATAAATCTAGCCTTGGTAAATTCAAAAAAATTGAAATCATCTCAAGCATTTTTTCTGACCACAGTATGGTAAGATTAGATGTAAATTACAGGAGAAAACCATTAAAAAATCCAAAATATGACGGGTGAACAACATGCTGCTGAATAACCAACAAATCAAAATATGCATAGAAATGAATGAAGATGAAAACAAAACAACACCAAACCTATGGGACACTGTAAAAGCAGTGCTAAGGGGAAGGTTCATAGCAATAGAGGCTTACCTCTGGAAACAAGAAAAAAGTCAAATAAATAATCTACCTCAACAGCTAAAGCAACTAGAAAAGGAAGAAATGAAGAATCCCAGGGTTAGTAGAAGGAAAGAAATCTTAAAAATTAAGGCAGAAATAAATGTGAAAGAAACAAAAGGGAGCATAGCAAAAATCAACAAAGCCAAAATCTGGCTCTTTGAGAAGATAAATAAAATTGGCAAACCTTTAGCCAGGCTCATCAATAAACAAAGGGAAAAATAAAATCAATAAAATTAGAAATGAAAATGGAGAGATCAGAACAGACACACAGAAATACAAAGGATCATAAGAAACTATTATCAGCAACTATACGCAAATAAAAAGGACAACTTGGAAGAAATGGACAAATTCTTAGAAAAGTACAACTTTCCAAACTGAACCAGGAAGAAATAGAAAATCTTAACAGACTCATCACAAGCACGGAAATTGAAACTATAATCAGAAATCTTCCAACAAACAAAAGCCCAGGACCAGATGACTTCACAGCTGAATTCTACCAAAAATTTAGAGAAGAGCTAACACCTATCCTACTCAAACTGTTCCAGAAAATTGCAGAGGAAAGTAAACTTCCATTCCATGAGACTACCATCACCCTAATACCAAAACCTGACAGTTCAGTACAGTTCAGTCACTCAGCCATGTCTGACTTTTTGCGACCCCATGAATTGCAGCTTGCCAGGCCTCCCTGTCCATCACCATCTCTCAGAGTTCACTCAAACTCACATCATTGGAGTCGGTGATGCCATCCAGGCATCTCAGCCTCTATCGTCCGCTTCTCCTCCTGCCCCCAATCACTCCCAGCACCAGAGTCTTTTCCAGTGAGTCAACTCTTCGCATCAGGTTGCCAAAGTACTGCAGTTTCAGCTTTAGCATTAGTTCTTCCAAAGAACACCGAGGGCTGATCTGCTCAGAATGGACTGGTTGGATCTCCTTGCAGTCCAAGGGACTCTCAAGAGTCTTCTCTAACACCACAGTTCAAAAGCATCAATTCTTCAGTGCTCAGCTTTCTTCACAGTTCAATTCTAGCATCCATACATGACCATAGGAAAAACCTTAGCCTTGACTAGATGGACCTTTGTTGGCAAAGTAATGTCTCTTCCTTTGAATATGCTATCTAGGTTGGTCATAACTTTCCTTCCAGAAAGTAAGCGTCATTTAATTTCATGGCTGCAGTCACCATCTGCAGTGATTTTGGAGCACCAAAAAATAAAGTCAGACACTGTTTCCACTGTTTCCCCATATATTTCTCATGAAGTGAAAAAGATGCCACAAAAAAATGAAAACTACGGCCAATATCACTGATGAATATATGCAAAAATCCTTAACAAAATCCTAGCAAACAGAGTTGAACAACATATTAAAAAGATTATACATCATGACCAATTGGGCTTTATCCCAGGGATGCAAGGATTCTTCGATATCCACAAATCAGTCAACATAATACACCACATTAACAAATTGAAAAATAAAAACCATATGATTATCTCAATAGATGCAGAGAAAACCTTTGACAAAATTCAATATCCAATTATGAAAAAACATGAAAACTACAGGCCAATATCACTGATGAATATATGCAAAAATCCTTAACAAAATCCTAGCAAACAGAGTTGAACAACATATTAAAAAGATTATACATCATGACCAATTGGGCTTTATCCCAGGGATGCAAGGATTCTTCGATATCCACAAATCAGTCAACATAACACACCACATTAACAAATTGAAAAATAAAAACCATATGATTATCTCAATAGATGCAGAGAAAACCTTTGACAAAATTCAATATCCAATTATGAAAAAACCCTCCAGAAAGCAGGAATAGAAGGAACATACCTCAATATAATAAAAGCTATATATAACAAACCCATAGCAAACATTATCCTGAATGGTGAAAATTGAAAGCATTTCCCCTAAAGTGAGGAACAAGAAAAGGGTGCCCACTCTTACCACTACTATTCAACATAGTTTTGGAAGTTTTGCCACACCAATCAGAGCAGAAAAAGAAATAAAAGGAATTGGAAAAGAAGAAGTAAAACTCTCACCGTTTCAGATGACATGATTCTCTACATAGAAAACCCTAAAGACTCCACCAGAAAATTACTAGAGCTAATCAATGAATATAATAAAGTTGCAGGACATAAAATCAACACACAGAAATCCCTTGCATTCCTATACACTAACAGTGGGAAAATAGAAAGAGAAATTAAGGAAACAATTCCATTTACCATTGCAATGAAAAGAATAAAATTTAGGAATCAGTTCAGGTCAGTTCAGACACTGTGATTCATGGGGTTGCAAAGAGTCGGACATGACTGAGTGACTGAACTGAACCGTGGTCTTCCAGACCATGGCCTATCGCCTCCAGAGCAGGCCTCTCAGGGGCATGAGGGACCAGAGCCCCTAGGGGACTAGAGCACCCCATGGAGGGCTGAAACCATTTATCACAGGCTGGGACCCGAACCCAGCCAAAACCCACAGTACTTGGTTTCAGGGCCTAATGAAGCTCAGGTTCTTGATGTCTCGTCACAGAAAGAATTTAGTGAGAGACAAAGTGATAGGTTAGAAATGGATTTATTCAGATTCAGAGAGAAGCACACTCCACAGATGAGTGTGGGTCATCGCAGAGGGTGAATGTGGCCCCGAAATTTGTTGTGGCTAGTTTTTATAGGCTGGGTAATTTCATATGCTAATGAGTGGGAGGATTATTCCAACTATTTTCATGAAGGGGGAGGAGATTTCCAGGATCTGGGCCACCGCCCACTCCTTGGTCTTTTAACAGTGATTCGGAATTGTCATGACACCTCTGGGTGGGTCATTTCACTTGCTGATCAGGATCAAGGTCTAGTCTTGTCTGCCATCTTGGTCCCATTTGATTCTAATTGGTCTATGTTGTGTCCTTGGGCTATGTCATTCTTTCAAAAGTTGTGCCCTGCCCCTTTCCGTGCTGTTACAGGGACACAGCCCACATGGACCATGGCACCCATGGAGGATCACAGCCCATGTGAACCATGGCCTCCACGGAGGACCACGGCCCACGGCCAGGGAGAGGTGGCATCATGCAGCCAGGTGCAAGCAGGATGGAAACCCAGGGGCACCTGTCCTCCTGGAGTCTGGGGAATGGTCAGCGGCTGCAAGTTCAGGGTCACAGGTCAGTGTCATGGCCCCAGAATACCAGGCCAGGAGGGTCCTCAAGGAGGCAAGAGGAGGAGGTGACCAGAGGTTTTTGTCCAGGACATCTCTATGTGAAGGCCCTGTGTGGGCAGCCCCCCATTTCCTACACAGCAGCCAGTGGCTCAGGAGTTGGCCACATACAGCCTCCTGCTCCCTGTGAAGGTGGACGTCCCCCAGGCAGGGGGTGGGCTGTGGCCTGAATGCAGGGGACAAGGTGGGATGTGACAGTGGTGTGACCAGGAGGGAATTCCCGGAAAACCTGGCCTTTGGTCTGCGGGAAGGAACAGCCGGCAGCACGAGTCATTCAGACACAGAACCTTCCCCGTTGTGCCCTGGGGCCTGTCCCTCCACCTGTGGACCACCCCGGTCTGGAGGACCTCTCCTGTGGCCCAGCTGCCCAGCACGCTTGCTCTTGGTGTCCTGGCTCTATTCATCCCCATCCCAGAGGCCTGCACAGTGGGCAGGTCAATGGGCCTGGGACAGGTGGGGACAGGCCACCTGGGGCACTGCAGTTCTGTCAGGGGCATTAGGGGAGTGGGCTTAGAGGCCAGGACCTTGACATCAGGTGGGAGGGCAGTAGGATGGGGAATTGTTGGGTTCCTGGGGGCAAGAGCTGCAGACAGACAGATCTCTTGGGGCAGAACTGGAGGAAGCCTGCCTGTCCCCTGCATGCCCGCTGAACTCACCCCACCATGCTGTGACCAGCCCTCCATCTTCATAGGGCCAGTCCTGCCCCAGGGCCCCAGGGCCCCCTTCTGCCCTCCTGGGGGGCTCCTGGACTGGGCCCAGCAAGCCTGGGGGCCCCAGTGCCCAGCCCAGTCTGTTCAGGGAGGTTTTGTCTGTCCCCACCCTCCTTCAGCCAGCCCCAAGGCTGCACCTCTCAATTCCTTCCAGAAATTGGAGGCAGAATTGGCTGCCTCATCCTCCACTCCTGCCTTGGGCCAGCCTTTAGCACCTTTCGGAGCCTGGCCCCCCCGATCAGTCTCCCTGCCCTGGCGTTCTCCTCCTAAGGCAGCCAGTGTTTAAACAGGTGAGGTCTTGGCTCCCCTGGAGCCCCATGCAGGGACCCTTTCTTCAGAAGAAATTGTTTCCGAGCGTGTTCTGCCGTCTGCAAGGGTGGTCCCTTCACAGCAGCACCTGCTGTGTCCCCAAGTCCCCTAAGTCCTCACTCTCCCTGCTAGAACCCCCTCTCTAGCCACCTTTGTGACCTGGAGCTCTGGGACCCCACTTCCTCCCTGCTCCCAGTCAGTTGAAAGTATGGGAGGTCAGGTTGGGGCTTCTTTCAGATGAGCCCTGTGAGGTGGCTGCCTGGGGTGGGTGTGCGGACCCTGGGAGCCTCGTCTTCCTGGGCACTGACCGCTGGGGACAGAAGACCCTCAGACCCAGTGGGTTCTCCATCATCTCTTTCAGCCGCTAGCTGGTGAGGGAGGAGCAGGGTGGGCCCCATCCCCAGTGCTGAGGCCACACAGACTGGCCTGGTCTGGAAGGGGGCGTGGCGTTCAGAGCACCTTGACTGTAACAGGCCTGGAATGCGGCCTTCCGCTTGGGGGAGTAGTGTGCATGTCCTGGGTTACAGAGAAGGGGGCTGGGGGCCTGGTCCCAACGTGCAGGGACCAAGAGGATTGGGACGACCTCATGGAGAGGGTGCAACTGAGCAGGATGGGGGGGGCACTCAGGGGCTTCTGAGCTCACCCCATGAGGGTAGGCATCCACCTGGGTCTCGTGGGACCCTGACTCTGGGACTCAGTCACGTGCAGCAGCCATGCCTAGGCCAAGCCTGTGCCCGATGGCTGGCATTGTCCATGTCCCTGCGAGGGAGCATCTCAGAGCCCAGCCTTCAGGTGACACCCCTGATAAGCCTATGGATCCTCAGAGCTCCAGGCAGGGGCAGGTGCCTCTGGGGCTGAGACCTCTCTAACAGGCTCCCAGTGACACCAGGGGCCTCCTGGCAGAGCCCAGAGGGGAGGGGCCAACCGTTCCCTGTCACCTGCTTGTCCGGGGGCTTCCTAGCAAGGCTGGCTCATCCATTCCGGCAGAATACCCATGAAGCAACCCTCAGACTTTCCCCATTTGGTGTCCTGGCCTGCCACACACAGATGGTCACATCACAGCTAGGGTAGCGGCCACCACAGGACCACGCTGGGCACAGCTGGTGTGCAAGCCTCCTCTGCCCGGCGCGCAGGGTCCCGAGAACAACCCACCACTCACTCGCACGTTCCCTCTGGTGTTTGCACAGTGGACACCCAGCAGCCAGCAGAGCACATGGGCACCAGGCTCCATGCCCAGAGCCGTCCAGTAGTAAAGCTCCCAGGAAGGACGTTACGATCTGGTCCTGGTCTCACATTTCTAACACTGTTTCTCTCAACCCCATTTGAAAGGAAGAGCAGAAGTGATGGGGTGGCTCGCGGCAGCGTGTCCCCTGGGGACACACCCACACAAACCAGACCCCCAGTTCTGCTCTGTGGGTCGGGGGAAGCCCAGGCCGCTGCCTCAGGAAACCTCTCGCTGGGCCCCCGACTGAGCACTGTCTCCCTGTTGAATAACTTGCCAGAAGTTATGTTTTTGAACCTCTAAGAGACATGTATTAGTTGGGCCCAACCCAGGTGTTCCGGTAAAGAGACTATAAATAAGCGGAACCACTGGCTCCCACGATCGAGTGTGCAAACGCTGGTGACTCAGCCAGGACCAGGCGTTTCATCTTATAAGGATGTGGAAGGCCAGCCCGACCAGCTTGGAGCTCTGCTCCCCACTTCTCTCCCGAGGCCCCCCCAAGACCCAGATGCTGGTTAAATTTCATTTTCAATCTCAGAAGAGCTCTGGAGACAGGAGGAAATCTGGATCCCAGGCCGAGTGGGTCAGGACAGCGAGGTCCCTGCAGCCCTCCGGCCCAGCTGCAGGCGGGTGGCAGGGCAGACCTCCGGGTCACGCAGCACCAGGCTGCTGGACAGGGCCTTATAAGGAGCTCCCGGGGCTCCACACAAGTTCCCAGAATAGACTCCCGGCTTGGCCTTTGGACGGGCTGGCGCCTGGGTCCTGAGGAGAGGCCAGGGCGGCCAGATCAGCGGCCACTTGGGCCCACATTCAGCCTGACTTCCTTCCTCCTGGAGGTCTCGGGAAGTGAGGAGAGAGGGCCAGGCACCGCGGGCCCGCAGGTGCGGACGTGGGCTATTGTCCTGGCCCCACTTGGCTGGTCGCTGCCCACCAGGCACAGCTCACACGGGGCCAGACCAGGGCCTCTCAGCCTGCTCGGAGCCGCGGGGCCCTGGACATCTGGGGAAGCCTATTTACTCTCAGATGCTGTTTTAAAAGGTGTAAAGCCAAAAACAGAGATTATAAACCCATTGTGTAGACATGCAGTCAGAACAAGCCCCTCAGTGTGTACAGGGATGTATGTGCTCACTGCTGAGGCCCTAATAGCAGCATCCGGGCTGAGTCCAGCAGCTGCCGTCACCTTCTCTGGCCAGTTCACAGCTCCTGATGTCCACCGGGACCCAGGAGAGGGACCCCCGGGCGGCCAGTGTCCCGAGTCTGACACCTCGAGGGGTTTGTTACCTGAAAGACTCAACCCACTCTCTGTCTCTGCCTGTTTCTGTCTGCACACACGCTCACACTCAGCATGTGCACCAACACAGGCTTGTACGTACATCTGCTCACACACAGACACATTGACACAGACTTGTACACACTCACATCCATTTACACACACTCACACCCATATTTGCACCGACACAGGCTTATACACACTCACATACACTCACACATGCTCACACCTCCCTCTAACCCTGGCTCAACCCCTCTCGTTTGATGCCCAGTCCCTTCCCGCCTCTTGTGCCCTTGAAAGGTCAGCCGTCTGGTGCCCTCTGACTAGGCCTGATGCAGAAATGAGTCATCGACAGCCCTGCCATCCACATGGGGTTCCACTCCTACCCAGGAAGGCTGCCCCGTGCCTGGGACCTACAGGATATTGGGCCACGTCCCATCCAGCTGGCCACTGGCCATTTAGGACAGGGGGCGGTGACTCCATTTCCAGGGCATGCTGCTGCTACTGCTGCTAAGTCGCTTCAGCGTGTCCAACTCTGTGCGACCCCATAGACGGCAGCTCACCAGGCTCCCCCATGCCTGGGATTCTCCAGGCACGAACACTGGAGTGGGTTGCCATTTCCTTGCATGAAGGACCCTAAATCCTGGAGCCCAGCCTAGGAGAAGTGTCAGGATGCACACAGACCCTGAGGAGGTCCCAGAGCATAGGTTATGCTGAATAGATGTAGGAGTTGGGGTTAGGGGTAGGCAGAGGTGAGGCCTGAGGGGGTGAGGGCAGGAGAGGCTGGGGTGGGGCCAGGGGGATGCTTGCAGCCCTTGCCCCACCGCCTCTCCCCTCCTCTGACACCCCTAAGGCAAACCCAGGCCTCGGCCCAGAAGCAAGCCCCATGGGGCCTCCCCTGCAGTCTAGCCCACCCGACCCCTGTCCTCTCATCTCCCCGTGGGGTGGGGGTACCCTCTGAGAGCACAGCCCCGCCACCTCCATTGGTGGGGTCAGCAGTTTGTGGCCACTCGGAGGCCACAGAGACCGAAGGAGGGGCCAAGAGGCCCCCTGAACCCAGGGCTCCGGTATCCCAGGCTGAGACACAAGGACACACACTGCCTCTGGGCAGCTGTGTGGGGAGGGGTGCCCACATCAGAGTGCTCTCTGGGGAGGGGTGGGGACAGCAAGCCTCTGCACCTGCCCCAATCTGGTCCTCTTCTACACCTGAACCCCACCTTCTGTGTGGGGTCTGGGCCGGCTGTGAGTCAGGAAGGAAGGTTGAGGTCCAGGGATCTAGGGTGGGGTACAGAGGGGCCCATTATGGGGTGCCCCCACCAGGGGGCTCTGGAGGTGGTACAGGGCCTTCCCCACCACGGGGGCTGCACAGCCCTACCGACATCCTGAGCAGTCCAGAGGCAGCCCAGAGACATTACTTTGCCAACAAAGTTCCTTCTAGTCAAAGATATGGTTTTTCCAGTAGTCATAGATGGATGTGAGAGACCATGCATTGGACCATAAAGATGGCTGAGTGCTGAAGAATTGATGTTTTTGAACTGTGGTGTTGGAGAAGACTTTTGAGAGTCCCTTGGACAGCAAGGAGATCAAACCAGTCAATCCTAAAGAAAATCAACCCTGAATATTCATTGGAAGGACTGATACTGAAGCTGAAGCTCCAATACTTTGGGGACCTGATGTGAAGAACTGACTCACTGGAAAAGACCCTGATGCTGGGAAAGATTGAAGGTGGGAGGAGAAGGGGACAACAGAGGATGAGATGGTTGGATGGCATCACTGATGCAATGGAGAAGAGTCTGAGGAAGCTCTGGGACTGGTGATGGACAGGGAGGCCTGGGGTACTGTAGTGCATGGGGTCACAAAGAGTCAGACATGGCTAAGCGACTAAACAACAAATTCAAAGGCAGCAGCTGGTGGGGGCGGAATCCTCTTGAGGGAGTCTGGGCCCCTTGAATGCTGGGTTGAAAGGTAGCACCTGTGGTCCCACCCGGGTCTGCTGAGTCAGAGTGTGCACTTGAAGGAAGGCCAGGGCCCAGCACCAGGAGACAGCTGGTGACACTGCCACCATTGGCACAGACCGCCCAGCCTCGCCAGCTCCTTCCCCCGCCTGCATCCTCAGACCCACAGGCACGCCCCAGCGGGAGCGCCAGCCCCACCCGCTCCTCTCCCCCCTGGGTGGGGCCCAAGTTTGCATTTCCAGCTGCTCCCAGGGGTGCAGAGACCGCTCAGAGAAGCCAGAGGGTACAGACACTTGAGCTCCATCTCTGTGTCAGGAGCCAAGGATCAAAGGGCAGGGTAGAGCCAAGTGGCTGCACGGAGAGCCTTTGTGCAGAGACAAACACCTTTAATGCCCACCCAGCTCTGGGTGCCCAAAACTAGAAGGCCCTGAGGCCACAGTCATGGCTGGAAGCCACAGGGCCGCCTGGCCATTGGCCACGACTCTTGTTGAAGCTTTGGGTGGTCATGCAGCTCCTATCTGCTGACATTTTCTGGGGTTTCTGTGAGGCTGAGGCGCCCTTAGTGTGGACAATCATCCCATCTGTCACCTACCTTTTACTTTGCTTATTGGGTCCTATTTCACAAAAATTTAACCTCTGCTGCCCTCCAGTACACCCCTCTGCTTCGCCCTGACCTGAGGTGTGTGTCCTGGCTTCGGAAACCTGTTCCTACTCCAGGGTCACAAGCAAGCTCTCGCCAGTTCCCTCTGTTTGGTCACGTCACGTGTTTTTTACATTGTTTGAGTGAAGTAAGGAGTGGTCTGACTCCATATATGATTATTCTGGGCTCCACCCTCACTCCCTATTTGAGATGCCCCTTCCCCCATGTACACAGTTCCCACAGATGCAGGAAGCTTATTCTGCATCCTTGATTCTGTTCCATTATTGCTTTATTCCTGCAAACAAAATACCCTGTTCATTTACTATGGTTTTCTTATGTATCCAAGTGTCTGTTTAGACAGATTCTCTTATTTTTTTTAAATAGACTTCAGAAAGTAAATCGAGTAGAAGGTTTGGAGATTCCCCATACTTCCTCTTCACCTGCATAGTTTACCAAATTATCAACATCCCCTGCCAGAGGGCAACTGACAATCCGTGAACCTGCCCCGACGCACTGGAATCACTGTCTACAGTTTACAGCAGGTCCCCTATTGGTGTTGCACACTCTGCTTTTTGACAAATGTACAACCACATACTCTACATTACAGTAGCACACAGGACGGTTTGACGGCCCCCAAAATCCTCTGTGCTCCACACGCTCATCCCTCCCCGCCTCAGCCTGTGGCAACCACTGATCTCTTTACTGTCTCCATAGCTACGCCTTTTCCACAGTGTCATACACCAAAATCATGCGGTAGGTAGCCTCTTCAGATTGGCATCTTTCACGTAATATGCATTCCACATTCCCCCACGGCTTGATAACGCATGTCCTTCTAGCTCCGAATATTTCATTGTTGAGACGGATGGCAGTTTATCCATTTACCTACTGAAGAATCTCTTGGCTGCTTCCAAGCTTTGACAATTGTGAATAAAGCTGCTGTAAACTTCCCTGTGCAGGTTGTTCTATGAACATAGTTTTCATCTCTTCTGGATAACCACTATGGAGTATGATTACTGAATATCATATTAAGAGAAAGGTTTAATTTTATAAGAAACCCTCAAACTGTCTTCCAAAGTGGCTGCCCCTTATGTACCCCCGCCATCAGTGAATGAGCATCCCATCATTTGATGTTGTCTGTGTTCTGGATCTCAGAGATCCTAAGAGAGCAGTGGTAACTCATCGTTCTTTTAATCTGCGTTTCCCTGGTGACAGCTGACATGGAGCATCTTTCCCTATGCCTATGTGTATCTTCTTTGGTAATATGTCTGTTCAGGTCTTTTGTCCATCTTTTTAAGCTAAACTTTTTAGTTTTTGAATAGTTTTAGAATTACAGAAAAATTGCAAAGATGGTACAGAACATCCACCTGACCCAGATTTACTTTCCTCTAATGTTATCATCTTACATGGTCATGGTGCATCTATTAAAACAGAAATCAGCGTCGTTCACTATTTGAGCTCAGCACTGCTTTCCCATTGATGCCCTGTGTCTGCTCTGTAACCCGGCCTGGAGCATCACTCGCATCTGGCTGTTACGCTTCTTTCCATCTCCTCGGGTCTCCCTTAGTTTCTCAGCCTTTTGTGTTTTTCATGACCTTGGTGGATTTGAGGTTTGTCTCTATTCACTTATTTATTCAAAACTCAATTTTAGGTGCTTGTGTATTGTTTTTACTACATTTGATAACATACGTTCTAATGTCACTTGTCCTAGTAGTATCTTTGAGTTCAGCCTTTCTTTTTCTTAATTTACTTTTAGTTGGAAGGTTTTTGTCCATCTTTTTAATCTCATTGTTGAGATTCCAGTGTTCCTTGTATATTTTGGATAGCATTCCTTTATCTGATGTGCAGTTTGCAAATTTTTTCTCCCAGCCTGTGTCTTTTCTTCTCATTCTCTTAACAGTGTCTTTTAGAGAACAGAAAATTTTCATTTTTAGGAAGTCCGGCTTGTCAGTTCTTTCATGAATTGTGCCTATGGTGAGCTTAGTTGCTCAGTCATGTTCAGCTCTTTGCAACCCCATGGACTGCAGCCCACCAGGCTCCTCTGTCCATGCAAAGAATCCTCCAGGCAAGAATACTGGAGTGGGTTGCCATTCCCTTCTCCAGAGGATCTTCCTGACCCAGGGATCAAACCCACGTCTCCTGCGCTTTCTGCATGGATAGGCAGATTCTTTACCGGCTGAGCCACAAGGGAATGGAGTTGTATCTAAAAAGTCATTGCCAAACCCAAAGTCTTCTATGAGTTTCATAGTTTTGTTTTTTATTCCGTTTGTTGAAAAGTTGATCTTTGCTTCATTGTTTGCCTTTGGTCCTCTGTCAAGGGTCAGGTGACTGTGCCTGTGTGGGTCTATTTCTGGGCCCTCTGTTCTATCACCTGCTTGTCTATTTCCCCCCAACTCTACACAGCAGCTTCAGTCTTGAAGTTGGGTAATCTTACTCCTCCAACACTCCCCCTCCTTCAGTGCTGAGTTGCCTTCTTAGTTATTTTTCAGAATTGTCTTGGTTATTCTTATAGGTACTCTTAGTATCTCCAACTGTCAGATTCCATAAAAAATGGGGGGATTTGGCTAATATTGCTTTGATGGACATGTTGGTGTGGGGAGCACTGACATGTCTGTAGTTGGAGTCTCAGGCTGTGGGGCTGACACTCTGCTATCCTGATCGCCGCTCTCCCTGACTGGTCTTTAGTGGGTCTTGGGGCAAGTGTTCCGTGCTGACCCCAATCTGCATGGGGACCCAGAGCTGCAGAGTGGTTAGGAGGATCAGTGCCACTGAGGAGCTGGGACATTTGCTCTGTCCCAGGCCCCTCCAGGTGGGAGGGTGGGCAGTGCCCCTGATGGGGCTGGACCCCGAGACCAGGCATGTCCAGATGCACTCGTGCCAAGTGCCCCCTCCTCTGCCAGAGTGTCCTGTGCCTTTGGGCCTCCAGGGGTGCATGCAGCCCCGGGGGAGGGACCCCTCTGCCTGAGCTGATGTCTCCTGCGTCCAGGCGTCAGGGAGCTGACTTCCGCCTACTCCACAGTCAGAAGCGAGTCTTGCAGGAGGCACTGCCCATGACGTCCCCAGCTCTCCAGCCATCTCGTTGTTTGCCTCTGTCTCTGGCGGGAGCGGGCGGGAGGGCAGTGCTCTACGGGCCACAGAGCAGCTGATAGACATCTATTTATTTTGGCAAGAAGGATTTTTCCAGAAATGAGAAATGGAACACGTTGTTTAGTCTTCCATCTTTCTGCTGGCTCGGGAAGAGGCCAGGTTGCCCAGCCACAGAGCAGGGATCAGGAGCAGCCAGAAAGGGAGCTCCAGGATATGGGGTCCTCATCCCACTTGGGGGTCCCGTCTCCCTTCTCAGGGCACTCATCCAGCTCCACGTGGACTGGCACATCCTGGAATCCAATGGTCTGGCCAATTTCAGCACCTGAAGCAGACGGAGCAGGGGCCACCCCAACCTGCCTCTCCAGCCAAGGCAATACCAGAGGCCTTCCTGGAGGCAGCTGGTTTCCCTGGAGCAGCCCTTTGACCTCAGCCACGTTGTTGCCCCTTTGCAGGACCCTATTCTCCCTGCTTCAGGACAAGCAGGTGCAGGACTCAGATGTCCACCTGAGTTTATGGCCAGGTGGGGCTCCCTGGCTGCCCAGGTCAGGGAGGAAACCAGTCCACAGGCGTCGGGAGGATTTCAGGGTAGGTCCTGGCACCAACTGGCTCTCCTCTGGCATTGACCTGACCAAAACAGGTCAACAATTAGTTTTCTTACATGAGTCAGGTGGGCCTTTCTCTGAGCAGCCTGGCTGTCCCCTGCTCCTGTTGCCCTTTGTTTAGAGGAATTTGAACAAAATGTGCGTCTCCAGTCCTCAGAGGGGAGGCACCCAGGGACCCCTGGCCTCTGCAATGAGGACCACAGATGAGGGTTTAAGTCACAGAAGCGGATCCCTAGCAACCTGGAGGCAGAAGCCCTACATCCAGGCACGGGGGTCTCACCAGCTCCCGGTCCCAGGCTGGCGGGCTTCCTCCCTGTGTGTGCTCCCTCTTTCTGTCTTGTGAGCACCCAAGTGACGGTGTTTAGGGCCCCCCGGATCATCCAGGGTGCACACGTCACAAGGGCCTTCGCTCAGCCACGTCTGTGCAAATCACGGTTGTGGCTTCAGGGATTGAACATGGATACTTGGGGGCAGGGCATCCTGCCACAGGCTGAGGACAGAAGACTCTCCCCTAAACGCCCTGCTCCCCCAGATCACGAGCGCCTTTGCAGAGGCAGGGGTGAGGCTGTCCAGAGGAGGCATCTCGGCTAGGTGGGGCTGCTGCTCTTGGCCCGGGATCACTGGTCAGACTCCGCCTGCTGCGCTTCATCCCTTTAAACTGGCCCAGCCATGGGGTGAGGTGAAGCAGGTGAGTTTATCCGCAGATGGCCACAGGCTGGCACAGGGGCCCAGGACGCCCACCCACTGGCCTGAAAGATGCTGCCCTCAGGCTTGGGGGCCCTCACTCCCCGTGACAGTTCCACTCCACGTTTGGATGCTGAAACCTCGATTTTGCAATTTTCCTGTGATGTTTACAAGAACCTCTTTCCGTTGCCCCAGCTTACAGTAAACACACAGTCCGCACTCTCTGCTGCAGAGCTATGGTCTGGTGGCCAGTTCCAACAATGTGCTCCAGCCCCATGTTATCCATCTCTGGGAAGGCACCGGATCGGCATGGGGCAGGCAGCGGGGCTCGCAGGACTTCCCTCCTGCCCTGCCCTGGCAGCTGGAATCACACCTTCCTGTTGGCCTGGTATCACCTTGGGTCCTACTCCTGAGAGCAGGGACAGAGCCCAGACCCTCCAAGCCCCTGACCTGAAGCAGGGCCAGGTGTGGGCAGCAAGCAGGGATGGGGGACAACAAGCCTGATTTCACTGGAATAGTAGCTCTGCTGGGGCTGGTGGGGCTGTGTGTGCACACCAGTCTTCTTAGGAAATGGGTTCTGTGCCCACCACTCTGCCAGAACCTCCATCTGTTTGTGTATTTGTGCATGTGCATGTTCTTGGTGTGTGAGTGTGTGCAGGTGATTGCCTGTGTGTTCCTGTTGTGAGTATACGTGTGTGTGCACGTGCATGTGTGCCACTCCATCTTCCTTTGGTCCCTGGGCTGCCTGTGCCCAGACCAGCCCTGAGTGGAAGGTGCTGATGGGGAGGTGGCTGGGGCAGGTCAGCTGGGTGTCAGGACCCCCTGCAGAGAGTGACTGGGGAGGCTGCCCAGGGCCCCTTTGTCCAGCGTGAATGTCAAATGTCAAGTGCAGCCTGAGGGAAATAGTTCCCACACCTCATCATCTCCCGAGAGCGAGGTTGGAGAGGGCCCGTGAGCACGTGACAGGAACAAGGCCCCTTTGTGTGCCGGGGCAGCTGCGGCTGTGCAGGAGCTGAATGGCCCGGCTGTCTGGCTGCCTGGTCTCCAACTTGTCACATCGGCGTCTGAGGCGCCCAGTCACACGGAACCTTGCTCCTGGACCTGCCTGGGAGCCTGCCCTCGGCTGTGGGCTACTTTCTCCCCAGCAGAATGCTTCCAGGCCAAGGCAGTCACAAACATGGTAATTTCTGGTGGTTACTCAGAGCGGCCAGAACAATTAGAAGAGGACAGTCTCAATTAGCGCTGGCTGAGGCCGAGTCCAGGATCTGCAGACCAGCCTGGATCTGTGCCCCACCCCGCACGGCCTCAGGGATATGGGGGTGCACCGAGGATGCGTCTGTGCCTGCCTGCCCCTGCCGTCCCCCTGCGACCCCCAGTGTCTCCCCTCCTCTACTGTCTGTCTGACCCTGGGCTGCCCTGGGACCAGCTGAGCCCCCTCACCCCTGGGGCTGGTGTAGAGCTAGCGTCCCCTCGCTTCCACCAGGATCTCAGGTCCCCGGGTATCTCCTTGCTGTTGGGAAGCAGGCAGGGAGGGAGTCCTGTGGAGGTCAGGCCCACGCAGGTGCATTGGAGTCGGGGGCAGAGGCAGCCTGCTGCGGAGGGGGCCTCACAGGGCACTGGCGGCAGCCTGCCTACATAGAGGCTGGGGCGGGGGGAGAGTAGTTGAGCAAATAGTACATGCGTGGGGGCCGCCAGGACCTGGGTTCTTGCTGGTGGAGGGGAGTCCAGTACAGAGGAGGGGGCTGGGGAAGCTGAGGGTTGGAACTCGGGAAGGAGACACTTGCAGACCCAGGTGCAGATTGAAGAGATGGGAGACCAGGCTAAAGGGACTCCTACCAGGGCACATTCCAGCATCGGAATAAAACAGATGGTGACAGGCGAGAGCCTGTCACAGGAAGTGAGTCTCCATCAGCATAAACAGATTTAATTAACTAATGAGGAGAGGAGACAGTGCTTCCCTACACTAGAATTCCAGCCAACCAACGATGGAGTGAGAAACATGCTGCCTGGCTCAGGTCGCACCAACAGCAAGGAAGACTTCTGGCCGTGAGAACAGGCGAAGATGCCGCCCAGCGGCGAATGTGGACTGACTGATCCACGTTTCCCCACAAACCCGCACGAATTATACAGAGGACGTGCCTTTCCAAGGGCAACCCCTACAGACCCACAGTCACCAGACAGCCAGGACTGGCGCCCCAGGCCTGACACAGGGATACGTCCACGGCCTCCAGACAGGACAGGACACAGCCAGGTGAGCCACTGCCCTGGGGTCAGCCTGGGTCTGCTTCAGTCCAGGCAGCACAGCAAACCCAAAGTGGGGACCTGTGACTCTTCAACAATGTCAAGGTCATGGAAGCCAGGGAGGACTGGCGATGTTCCTGATGGAGGGAGAATAGAGACAGGGCTGCTGGACACACCATGTGACTCTAGGGTGGGTCGCCTTGCCGCAAAGGTTATTATGGGGACAATCAGAAAGACTAAAATGGGTCTCTAGGTAAGGTATATATGAGCATTTTTTGCATTATTTTTGCAACTTTTCAAAATGTTTGAAATTGTTTTGAAATAAAAATAAAATTTTGGAAGAAAAGGCAGTTGCTCTGGCAGCTGGGTTCCAGCATCCAGAACCATCTGCCCAGTTCGGAATGCAGGCCCATGGGTCCTGAGGGTGGCAGCACTGGGTTGTCAGGATCAAGGAGGATGGAGAGGAAGGGGCTCCCCCAGCAGGGATGCAGCCTGGACTCAGAAGCCAAGGCGGGCAGGTGGGAAGGCATACTCGTGCTCACTGCCCTGACCTTGCCCTCTCAGGTCCGAGCCTCCTCTCCCCACTTCCTCCCTATCGTGAAAGCCCACTGTGAACACCCACTCAGTGGGGTCCCTCTCTGGGACCCAGGCTCAAGGTTCTGGTCAGTTCAGTCTTGACCTCATGTCCTGCAGCTGGGGGCTACCTTGCCATCTACAGGCCTGGTTTTGGCTCCCACGGCCATTCCCCAGGGAATATTACCTGTGACCTGGACGTGGGGAGGGGGGGACACATGTCTTATGGCTGAGCCAGACTATGTACACACAGGCACACACATATAAACACACGTACACACATGCACACATGTACACATACATCCATGAGTGTGTGAGTTCGAACACACACACGACTTCCTTGCAAATGAGGCTGGAAAGCTGCCCTGGAGAAACATCCAAAATGCAGTTTCATCTCCAGGGTGTGGAACTGCATAGTTTTGACTTTCTGTGTTTTGCTTATTCAGATTTTCTAAAAGAATACATAATATTTTGTGGTGAGAATCTCTAAACAATAATCTTTAAAATACAAACAATGAAAGCAAATGATCAGGAAATGATGCACTCTCAGTGTGCTTTCCAAATGTTATTTAAAACACAGTCTTGGGGACTTCCCTGGTGGTCCAGTGGCTAAGGCTCTGCATTCCCAGTGCAGGGGGCCCGGGTTTGATCGCTGGTCAGGGAACTAGGTCCCATGTGTTCCAGCTGCTACAGCTGGAAAGGCCCATGGCAGCCAAACAAATACATGTTTAAATTGATAATAAAATAAAATGGTTGTTCCTTTTAAATGGGGAGGAATTAGAAAGTATTTTGAACAGAATTAAATAAATACATAAAATGCAGCCTCAGTAGATCCTGGCACTATCCCCCAGCAAGTTCTAACCTTAAAGCAGCCTGCCACGGGATTTGGTCTCTAGAAGGTTGACTCCAGAGCAGTCCACCCCTCTCGACCCTCCTTCCCGACCTTCCAGGACCCTGTCCCATTTCACTCCTAAGGCCAGGTTCCAACACAAGCCCTGCAGGGCTGGCCAGATGGGGCCACTACAGGTGAAGGACACTGGGAGTGCAGAGGAGCTATAATCCCCTGCCAAGGAGAAGGCTTGACCAAGGTGACCCGCCTGTGCAGTGCTGGAAGGGAAGGCTGAGGGCTGACGGCTAGGGTTTGACCTGGAAGCTGGAGAAGTGAAGACAGGAACACCAAGTTTTTAACCACAGTATAATATGTGTATTAAAAAAACAGAGACATCACTTTGCTGACAAAGGTCCATTTAGTCAAAGCTATGGTTTTTCCAGTAGTCATGTATGGAAGTGAGAGTTGGACCATAAAGAAGGCTATGCTTTCGAATTGTGCTAGAGAAGGTTCTTGAGAGTCCCTTGGACAGCAAGGAGATCAAATCAGTCAATCCTAAAGGAATTCAACCCTGAGTACTCATTGGAAGGACTGATGCTGAAGCTGAAGCTTCCAATACTTTGGCCACTTGATGCAAACAGCCAACTCATTGGAAAAGACCCTGATGCTGGGAAAGATTGAAGGCAGGAGGAGAAGGGGATGGCAGAGGATGAGACGGTTGGATGGCATCACCGACTCAATGGACATGAGTTTGAGCAGCTCCAGGAAATGGGAAGCCTGCTGCACAGCAGTGGGGTTGCAGAGTCAGACATGACTTAGCAACTGAACAACAGCACATAATATGTACACACACACACACACACACACACACACAGTTTTAAGTGTGTAAATGTGATCACATCCATGCTTTCTCAGAGCAGTGTTTCTTGTGCCTGACAAAGGGCTGTGGAGCCAATCCAGGACAGAGGGAAATCTGTGGTCTGGCTGGCACATGGGGTCAGAGGGCATGAGGTCCAGACAGCTAGAAAGGCTGCAGGGCCAAGTTTGGACTCAATTCTGTTCCTGGAGGGCAGCACTGAGCTGCCTCTGATTTTGTTCTGGGTTGTTTGGGAGCGGCAGGCACACGAGCACCAGCCTCCCACCCCTTGGGGAGGAGTTGGTGAGGCTATGTCCACAGGGTGGACTCGTGGGGACAGGACAAGAGGACACGGGTCTGCTATCTGAGGCAGTAACACTTCCCCCGCAGGGAGCCCCACGCAGGGGCTGACCTTGGCTGGCAGACCGTGGCCCCGGCCCTGCTTTCAGAGCCCAGGGGCGGCCCTGATGGCCCTTCGCGCCAGGAGACCTTCTCCAGGCTGCCATATGCAGGGCAGCGTAATGCACGGCCCCTACTGGGTCGGGTCCTGGATCTGGGCTCCTCTTCAGGAGCAGACATGTGTGTGGTGTCACCTGGTCCACTTCAAGTCATCCTGTGGGGGCTGGGTTCAGGGGACAACACAAAGCCGTGCCTCCCTGGCTGCCATCCTGGCTGGGAGGCACGGCTGTCCTTGACCCTGGTCCATCTCCCGCAAGCCTGGGGCAGGATGGCCTGTCATCCAAGAGCTCCCGCAAAGCCCACAGCCCCTGGAGATGACGCACACGTGGCTCAGTTCCAGGTGTGCACAGGGTGATGTAGACAGAGGAAAGGCGCTCAGTCCCGCGAGGCCGCTGGGCTCAGGGATGCGAGCTGCAGTCTGGCCCGGGGGTAGGGGAGATGAAACTCCAGCCCCTCCTTCCTTAGCGGACATGGACAGCAGGCACACAGCACCAGCCGCCCTGGGACACGAGCACATCCGGGCCGCACCAGGCTCCCAGGAACAGAAGGAAAAGCCATCGGCCCACAGGCTCGCTGATGGATTCCCCACGCGCCTCGGGACTGCGGGGACGCCTCTGGCGCCTGGCTCTGATCAGGAAGATAGCCTTTCCTCTCGGGACAGTGGACTGCCTGTGTCCACGCTCCAGGGTGTGAGGCTAGCACTTGGGGACGTCCCTGGGGCCTCGTCGAAGCGCTGGGCGAGGCCAGGGTGGGGGCAGCTCCCTGGCTGAGGGCTGAGGCACTTCCTCTGAGTGGGAGGGTGGCTGCTCTGCGCATATTTGGGAGATAAAAGCACCCAGAACCGCTGCTCAGCCCCTTTGTCTGGCTGTCTTGAGGCTGAGCTTTGAAACGCCAGCATCTCCGAGTGAATATTTAAGCTAAGTC
Source organism: Aepyceros melampus (assembly GCA_006408695.1). NCBI lineage: Eukaryota > Metazoa > Chordata > Mammalia > Artiodactyla > Bovidae > Aepyceros > Aepyceros melampus. The sequence goes on along the minus strand of SJXQ01012004.1, from coordinate 193,292 downwards.
CAGGAAGCACTGCCTGGATGATGAGGGTTCATGCCTAAATCCCCAACTCTCACCTTCCCCCGCCTCAGAGTCTTGCGTTCCTCCCTGCAACAAGACACTTCCAGCCCTTCTCCTTGGTGACACCGGCGCCCTGGATGGGCCCTGGTTATGTCCATGAGGCAGAACAGGGGTGCAGGGTGCCGGCTGGGTTCCCGGAGCCAGCACTGCCTGGCGCGGCCTCTCCCACAAGAGTCCCAGCCTAGGGGCCACAGCCGCTGGGCGCTGGGCTGATACTGACTTGCCAGCGGGTTCTGGCTGAGCTAAAGGCTGCTCGGGATCAGCAGGGCCCAGAGGCGGGTATACACAGCCTGTCTTGGCCTCCGGCTGCCTCATCCCCAGAGGCCCAAAGGCAGATGGGGACCTGGGCCTTCCTGACCCACCCCAGGATTCGGACCCCAGCCCCATCCTGGGACCTGCTGGTTCAGTCTAATCTCTCGGTGATGGCCATGGGTAACCAAGGCCTCTCTGCATGAGAGACCAAATCAGGACCAAACCGGGTCCCCTGACCAGGCCTGGCCCTTGCCGGAGCTGAGTCACCTGGGACGGAAGAAAGCTCACTTTGATTTGTCAGCCAGAGTGGACTCCTGCATTTGTCTGTCTGGGAGGCTGGGTGTGGGCAGCCAGGAAGTGTGGGCAGTGTGGGGCGGCCCATGGCAGGGCTGACCTCGTCCAGGTCCCAGGGACTTGGGAGGACGCCCCCCAGGAGTTGCCATGAGGACTGAAGGACAGAGCAGGAGGGTCCCCAGGAGGCAGAACCCACAGATCACCATGGGCCCGGCTGTTTCCTCCCTCATCTGGGCAACAAAATCTACTGAGGTCCTGGTGTGAGACACAAGAGGAGGCCCCAGAGAAGGAGACGGACTTGAGGGGATGAAGAACACACCCCCTAATGAGATGGAAGAGGAACCCGAGGGGTGGGGGTGAAGTCTTAGGGTTGCCCACATTTGACACATGGGGGTGCAGTGAGTAAGGAGGACAGGAGGGGAGCTCCAGGGTAGATTCCTGTCGTGTTTGCCTTGGTTTGAGTGAGAGGCACTGAAAGGCATTCCAGAGCTGAGGGATGAACCAGGAGGAAGGACCAGGAGACAAGGGAGGAAGTGGCAGAGGGCGGGGACCAAGGAGGGTGCATCAGGGCGTCTGGGATAGGCAGGGTATGAGATGCCTGGGGTGACTCCGGGCAGAGACGCTTCCCAGGGCACTGACTACCCTTTGCTGCAGGCACAGTTCCTGCTGGCTTTCAAGTTCTCATGATCCAGGCTTTCCCAGTTTTGTGAGATTGAGACAGAAAGTTGTGGTTTGCAGAGGATGGAAATTCCATCCCTGTGGTCTCTGATGGAATCATTCTCAAATGCCTCCAGGGTGTGCACGGACCAGCCAGCTCTGGGAAATTCTCCTAGCCCCACAACCTTCATCATTCCTGGGGGTTTTGGGGGTCCCAGGAAGCCCCAGTGGGGTGGTGAGGGCATGGGTATAAATGCTGGACCCATACTTCCTAGGAGTCCTAGCCCAGACTTCTGTCTCCAAAAACATCTTAGGTTCAGGAATCAGTGCTTACTTTATCTTTTCTGTATCTGTAAAGCCAAGTGACTTCAAAAGGCCACCAAGGTCAAGCATCTCTGCTTCCTGTACATCTGGCTCCCAGGGAGTCCACGGAGCCTCTCAGCTCAGTGCCCACTCTTTCCTTCTAGGCAGGGTGTTGGCAGACATGTGTTTTGCTAGCTTCTAATGTGGCTACCTCCTCCAGGAAGAGGCGCGAGTGAGACAGAAACAGACAGAGAGATGAGGTGGAAGGAGAAGTGGGGAGACGGGTGGGAGAGAAAGAGAAACTGAGGGCTGGGGATATCACAGGGACCCCCAGCCTGCATTCCCCTCCCCCACTCTGGCTATTTGCTCTACATCCCAGCACATTCTGCTGTTTTTTTTTTTTTAATTGAAGTACAGTTGATTTACGATATTGTGTTAGTTTCAGGCGTGCGTGCATGCATACTAAGTCGCTTCAGTCTTGTCTGATGCTTTGCGACCCCATGGACCAGAGTCCCCCAGGCTCCTCTGTGCATGGGATTCTCCAAGCAAGAATGCTGGAGTGGGTTGCCATGCCCTTGTCCAGGGAATCTTCCCAACCTGGGGATAGAACCCAAGTCTCTTATGTCTCCTGCATTGACAGGCAAGTTCCTTACCCACTAGCACTATCTTGGGAAGACCAGTTTCAGGTATATAGCAAAGCAATCAGATCATTTTCCATTATAAGTTATTACATGATATAAAATTTTGTTCCCCGTGTTATATAGTAAATCTTTGTTGTTATATAGAGTGGTATGGATCTGTTCACCCCAAACTCCTAATTTATCCCTCCCTGACCCTTTAGTGTTAGTCGCTCAGTTGTGCCTGAATCTTTGTAATCCCATGGACTGTAGCCCGCCAGGCTCCTCTGTACATGGGATTCTCCAGGCAAGAATACTGGAGTGGATAGCCATTCCCTTCTCCAGGGGATCTTCCTGACCCAGGGATTGATTCCAGGTCTCCTGCACTGCAGGCAGATTCTTTACCACTGAGCCACTAGGGAAGCTGTTCCCCTACTCTTAGGAAATCATAAATTTGTTTCCTATGTCTCTGAGTCTGTTTTATATAGATTCATTTATTGTTTGTATTTCTCTTTTTCTGTCTGACTTACTTCACTTAAGTATGATAATCTCTATGTCCATCCATGTTGCCACAAATGCCATTATTTCATTCTTTCTGAGTAATATTCCATCATATGTATATATCCCATCTTTATCCATTCATCTGTTCATGGACATTTAGATTGCTCCCATGTCTTGGCTAGCATGAATAGTGAACACACAGGTGCGCGTATCTTTTTAAGTTTTTAGAGTTATGTCTGGATATATGCCCATGAGTGGCACTGGTGAATCAGATGGTAATTCTATTTTTAGATTTTTAAGGAACCTCTACACTGTTCTCCATAGTGGCTGCATCAATTTACATTCCTACCAATAGGGTAGGAGGGCTCCCTTTTCTCCCTCTCCAGCATTTGTTATTTGTCGACTTTTTAATGATGGCCATTTTGACGTGTGTGAGGTGATACCTCACTGCGGTTTTGGTTTGCATTTCTCTGATGATTAGTAATTTTGAGCATCTTCTCATGTGCCTGTTGGCTGTTAGCATGTCTTCTTTGGAGAAAAGTCTAGTTAGATCTTCTAATTGATATTGAGTTATATGAGCTGTTTGTATATTTTGGAAATCAACCCTTGTCAGTCACACGGCTTGCAAATGTTTACTTCCATTCTGGGGTTATCTTTTTGTTTTGTTGATGGTTTCCTTTGCTGTGCAAAAGCTTTGAAGTTTGATCAAGCAGTACATTCTCTTAGCTCGAGTCCCTGGAAGTCCAATTCTGTCTCTGCAGCCAAGAGGCCTCATCAACACAGGGAGGCTTAAAGAGCCACGCCTGTGAGCCCCAGCCCCCCAGGGCATTTGACCAGCCTTGAGCAAGTCCTGGCTTTAATCACTGCATTTCAATATTCGATATTTGACACATATTCCATTTGACAGTGAAGTTGCCTGGCACCCCGTGTCCCAGGGGCTGTTTGGAGTCTGGTTCTAAACCCCTTTGGAGATACTGGCCCGGATGAGACTCCCTGGTCCAGAAGGTTCCCACAGACAAGGGCTGTGATAACAGCCCTGCCTGCATTCTCCAGCTCCGACTCTGCTCCTGCCAGAAGCACATTATCTTCCCCAAAGGAAACAACTCGGACCATGTGGTCTGCAGACCTGCCTCACCCCAGACACTGACCACAGCTAACTGCTAGCCCATGTCGCCATCTTGTTCATCCTCTGAGACCTCGTCTGTATGACAGCTTTGCAGGATGTTAACATCACTCACCTAACCAGACGCTGCCCCAATTCTGAGCTGGTTTTGGTAGACATAACCTATTATATGCTTCTGATGAACACCATTCTCAGCACATTTCCATCAATTAACAAAATCCAGAGGAGGAACTTTTCAAGTATGGTTTTGGCAGGTTACTCTTAAAAACACATCTATATCATCTTTGTAAAATGTTTAGTCACGTCCTGTTGACAACTTTTTTCCTCCATGTCTTTAGACACATTCTCTATTAGAATATGAAAACCAAGTTATGAGCTGATCCCTGTAGTAAAGGTAACTTGGATAAATGTTTAAAACCAAGCAACTCGGTATTTATAGCAACTTTCCTTTCATGTTCTGCTGGGCGGGACAGACATTAATGTGAAAGCCCCCACAGAGCCTGCTGGCCGCAGTTCACAACCAACCACTGTCCCAGTCTTACTCAATAGACCCTGGGGGTGATGGAGGAACACACTCTCTGTCCCCAGAACAAAGGGCGAGAGGAGAAAAAAGAATGGGAGATTTAAAAAATTTGAAACTATCATGTTCCAGCTTGTAGGGATAAATTTTGAAAGGTAGATTAAATGGTTTTCTTGAAAAATATAAAGCACAAAATTGGCTCAAGTAGAAATAGGAAATCTGGTCATTTCAGTGGTGCCAGGGATGGGGGCACAGACGGTGTTATGTATGTTTTCACAACCTTTAAGGGGTAATCTCCCTGCAAGGGAGGGACAGAGTGGCCTGTGCTAGGAATGCAAGCCCGGAGTTCCATCTCCACCTCCTGCCAGCAGAGTGACCTTGGACAGGTCACTGAAATGGCCTGTGCCTCAGTTTCCCCAAATGTCAAATGGACATAAAAATAGAGCCTAATTCACAGGGTTGAAGTGAAGTTTAAAGATTTAACTCATGCAAAATATGTATAAATGTGCCTGTTGCCAAGTAAGAACTCCAAACAGATGAATTGCTGTGAAGAGCTGATATCCTTCCCAGGCACAAGAAAAGACAAGAGCGTCACTCTTCACTCTATACAGCTAGTCAAAATCCTGAAAAACCAATGGTGGGTTTACACACACACACACACACACACACACACACACACACAAATACACAACACACCAATAGGGACACATGATTTATGAAGGGACATCATTACTCTAAGTAAAAGCAATGACAGACAGAATCCAATACACCAGGAGCAAGTAAAGCTTATCTCAAGAATGCCAGGATGAGTCAACATTATAAAATGTGTTAGTTCAATTTGCTGCATTAAGAGATTAAAAAGAAGAAAATCCTCAATCATTTCAAAAGATAGTCAGCCCCCCACCAAAGCATTTGGTACAAGTTAATATTCATTATTGAATTCCAAGCACATACAACTGCAAAATTTTTAGGAAGCCAAGTATGGTAGGAAAATTCCTCAACCTCTAACAAATATTGTACTTAATACATTAGAACTGCTGCTGCTGCTGCTGCTAAGTTGCTTCAGTCGTGTCTGACTCTGTGCAACCCCATAGATGGCAACCCACCAGGCTCCTCCATCCCTGGGATTCTCCAAGCAAGAACACTGGAGTGGGTTGCCATTTCCTTCTCTAACGCATGAAAGTAAAAAGTGAAAGTGAAGTCACTCAGTCATGTCCAACTCTTAGTGGCCTGATGGACTGCAGCCTACCAGGCTCCTCTGTCCATGGGATTTTCCAGGCAAGAGTACTGGAGTGGGGTGCCATTGCCTTCTCCAAATACATTAGAACAGGGGTCATAAAACTTCTATAAGGGTCAGATAGTAAACAGTTTAGATCTGGGGAGCCATATGGAGACTGAAATCACTGCAGATGGTGACTGCAGCCATGAAATTGAGACACTTGCTCCTTGGAAGAAAAGCTATGACCAACCTAGACACTGTATTAAAAAGCAGAGACATTACTTTGTGGTCAAAAGTCCATCTAGTCAAAGCTATGGTTTTTCCAGTAGTCATGTATGGATGTGAGAGTTGGACCATAAAGAAATCTGAGTGCCAAAGAATGGATGCTTTTGAACTGTGGGGTTGGAGAAGATTCTTGAGAGTCCCTTGGGCAGCAAGGAGATCCAACCAGTCAATCCTAAAGGAAATCAGTCCTGAATATTCATTGGAAGAACTGATGCTAAAGCTGATGCTCTAATACTTTGGCTACTGATGTGAAGAACTGACTCTGGAAAAGACTCTGATGCTGGGAAAGATTGAAGGCATGAGACAAAGGGGACAACAGAGGATGAGATGATTGGATGGCATCACCGACTTGACGGACATGAGTTTGAACAAGTTCCAGGAGTTGGTGATAGACAGGCAAGCCTGGCATGCTGCAGTCCATGGGATCGTAAAGAGTTGGACACAACTGAACTGATGGTCACTGTCCCAAGTATCTGATGTCATTGTTACAGCACAAAGCATTTAAACCATATGCAAATCAGTGTGAGTGGCTATGTACCAATAAAACTATTTAAAAAGAGAATCTATCAACTGGGCTGGATTTGACCTTTTGGCCATAGACAACTCAGACAGTAAAGAATTTGCCTGCAATGCTGGAGACCCAGGTTTGATCCCTGTGTCAGGAAGATCCCCTGGAGAAGGAAATGGCTACCCACTCCTGTATTCCTGCCTGGAGAATTCCATGGGCAGAGGAGCCTGACAGAACTGCAGTCCACGGAGTCGCAGAGTTGGACACGACTGCATTAGAGCCATTCACATTATAGTCAGAGACGAAAGAAAGACACTGATTTCATGCTGCAGTCCTTCTGCAGGTGAATTCTTTACCAGTGAGCTACCAGGGAAGCCCTTAATATAAGAATACATACACGAAATACAAATACTAGAAAGGCAGAGATTAAAATGCAATTATTTAATAGTGATATGACTATTCGTCTAGAAAATACGAAACAATCAACTGACAAACTGGTAGAATTAGAAGTGGCCAATTTTAAGGTCAATACACAAAAATAATAGCATGTATTGAAATAGCAGTATACAATTATAATATTTCCATGAGAAAAAGAGTCCCACTGGTGATAGCAACAAAACCCACAAATAAACCAAGAAATGAGCAGTTCCAAATCCAACCCTGTTGACCGATTTCTTTCTTAAAAGAAAACTTGAAATATCACTAAAGTTCTAAACAAGTCTCCAGACAGACCCCTTCCTGAACAGGGCTTCTCATCACACCAACGTCAGCTTTCTAAACTGCCCACGCTCAGCACAGCCCTCATAAAACCGCCAGCAGGGCTGGTTTGAAGCAGCAGCTTCTAATCTTCAAGTGGAAGAGAAAATGTGCCAACTCCACTGAGACATATTTTCTTTCACGTTTAAACATTTTTATTTTGTATTGGTGTATAGGCGATTAATGAACAATATTGTGAGAGTTTCAGGTGAATGGCAAAGGGACCCAGTCATACATACACATGTATCCATTCCACTGACACGTATTTTTAAAAGAACACAAGAAGGAACTTGCTCTAAAGCCACTGTAATCCACGCACTGTTGTTGTGCAGAAACTGACGTGTAGATAGGTCAGCACTGAAAGACCAGAGGCTGAACCATGTTTGTAGGAAGTTAGTTCGAGATGAAGGTAGCATTTCACATCAGTGAGGAAAGATACCTTTTTCAGTGAATGATGAGATGACAATTGTCTGTGCATCTGAAAAAGAGAATAATAAGCCCCAGCAGCACACAACCCCTGGGGTGCACACTCCCTCCTCACCAACCCCCGCAGCTTCTCTGCCTCCAGTTGCTTCCATTTCTGAGCTCAAGCTCAGAACCTAAGGTAAGCCTGGACCTCCATCACTGCAGAGATGAGGCTGAGTGACCTGCTGGAGAAGGGAGATTGATAGGGAGCTGCAAGGGGCACTGGAGGTTGCCACACACCAGATGCGTCAGTCCCACCATGTGGGGTGAGAGGGGAACAGAGAGAAGGCAGAGAGAGTGGGGGTCAACCAAGAGTCTGGGGGAGACTGTGCCCCAACTGCAGTGATTATGTTGGAGGGAATAGGGATAAAGGCCCCTCTGTCCCCTGTCTGGGTTCTCATAGGCTGGTCCAAAACCCGCCCCTCAAAGTCCACCGTCTGAGTTTCTGGAACTCAGCTGGAAGAATCTGCAGTCCTGGCCAGGCCCAGAGCCCATGCCCAGCAGGACAGGGTCACGGTGGGCCATTATTCCGAGCTCGCAGTGGGCCTCCTCGTGGATCCACAGACCCCCCGGTCTGCCTCCTTCAGATGAGGAGCCCCGCGCCTTCCTGGCGCTGCCTGTGCTTCTGCTGACGATCACGGGAGATAGCCCAGCCCTCCAAACATAAATAAGCAGTCTGCTTGATAAAACAAATTACGCACTTTTTGACATTTGCTGGTATTCCAATCCCAGAAATTCTGTTAAGATGAATTCTAACAACCCCTTGCCCACCCCCACCAGGTGGTCCTCTGCTGGAGAGAGGCATGAGTTCCCGTCCCTGCAGCCCGCCTCCCAGCTGGGCTGGAGGGGAGGTTCCCACGGAGACACAGATGTTCACGGGGTCCTCTCCCCAGTGTGGCATCGAAGGTGGCAGCATACCCCCAGGTCCAGCATCCCTACAGAGCACGCCTCAGAATGAGCCACCTCCCCAGGACCTTCTACACCCACAGGACCACCCAGGCTGTGCCAGAGCCAGGGGCTTGGCTTGTCCAGGGCAGGCAGGACCACTGGGGCCCGGGGGAGAGGTCCGCCTCTGCCTCAGTGGGGAGGGGGCCCCAAGTGGCCAGTGGAATGGCACCTGGTCACTTTCTCACTGTGGACCCCCAGGAGTCCCTGAGCTGGCCTCCTGCTGGTCCTGGGAGCACTGCCCTGGAGGGCAAGCCCCTCTGTGGGCAGGCTGTCAGGGATGCTGGGCCCATGTACTGACCACAGGAATCCACACGTCCCCAGGAAACCCTGGGCAGCCTTGAAATTTGGCCAGTCGGTGGCCTGGGGCACGTGGGGGCCTGGCTTGTTCCATGGGGCAGGTGCTGCAGTTTAGAAATCCTGGTGCATAGCCAATGGCCACAGAGCCCAGCCTATAAGTTCCCTGCCCACAGCGACTCCCACTGCTGTCAGCCCCCCGTGCAGGTCCAGCAACAAATGCCAGAACTGCAGAGGGTGGATTCCACAGCAAGTCCCAAAGCTCCTAACACGTGGACTAGGTCATTCACTCTGCACCCTGGAAAGCACCAGTGAGAAGCATGAGTATTGGGGTGTTTGTGCCCCCAGGAGAGCCGCTCCTTGGGATCCCAGGCCCCTCTACCCCTCTGGGCTCTCAGAGGCTGGGCCTAAAAGTCCAGGTCCTCCCTCCGAGGGTGGAGGCCCCCTGACTCATGGTCTGCCTTCACTTTACTGGACCTTGGCGAGTTCTCAGCGTTGGCTGCCTGGCCTGCCCCCAGCACCCTACCCTGCCTTGCTCCTGCTGACCCTCTGCACCCAGTGCGGACCAGGCGGCCTGGAGGCTGCCCCTCCCCTCTCCCCGTCTGCTCCCAACCCTGGGCTACCTCCCAGTGATCTGAGGGCTGTTTGTGAAGTGTCCAAGCTGTGGACATGACAGGACAAAGCTGGGGGGGTCCCCCTCAAAGCACTGTCTACTCTCTTAAGAGGACCCCAAACCCCACACACCCCCTCCAGGGTCTGGTCAGGACACCACCCCCCAACTCTGGGAGGGCCATGCCCTGGAATCCAGCTTTCTGAAGAATCTGTCTCTCAGAGACTCCCGGTTCAGAGTTGCTCCTGTGTCTCCTCCCACCCCCAGAATTGGGACCCAGGGCACCCAGGAATGACATTTTTGAGGCCAGGGGAGAGGAGATCGAAGCACTGGCTTGAACGGGTGTCCCCGGGCTCACAGGACACCCTTGCCTGGATCCAGGCCAAAGGCCTCCCTTCTTCTCCCTCCTGGGTCCTTGGTTCCTGTTTGTGGGGAGCTGGGCTGGGCCGTGGGGCCTGGAGTAGCTCTTGGGGTTCGCCAGGCAGGGAAGACTTGGGCCAGACCGGCTCACCTGGTTTCCCAGCTTGGAACCCTGCTCCTTCCTTTGGGTTGGGAGGCTCAGCTAGCCTCAGGGTGGGCGCTTCCTCCATCTGCCTTCACGCCCTCCTCTGCTGGCCTTGGGGAAGGGCTCTCTTGCCCTCTTGTGGCCAGGACGCTGGGGTGAATGCAACTGGGGAGGAAATGAGAAGGAGCGCTTTCTCAGAGGTGAGGGCCTCAGAAACTTGACACCAGTTACTAACCCTCAACCACAGGAAAGAGGATCACATGCAGGGAAAGAAGAAAGTGCCCTTCAGTTGTTTGTGTAAAGATTTTTTTCTCTCTCTTAAAGGCTCATTAAAACCTCTCCTGGGTCATTCCTGGTAAAAACCACCATCCAGGGATCAGCCAGGAGATGCAGGTGAGGGGAGAGAGAAGGGCAGAAGGAGGAGAGGCGAGGGGAACGGAGGGGAGGGGAAGACCGACTGGGAGGAGCAAACTTTCCCTCCGTTAAAGAACGGGGCAGTGGTGGGTGCCCAGCACCAAGAGCCTCAAGCTTCTGGCACCCAGCAGGGCTCTCCTGTCCCAAGACCTCTTTCATCTGGCGGTGTTCCCAGAACAAACAGTGGGGGAGGGGCTGAGAGGGGCTACACCTAGACCCCAGGGAATGAACAGCAGGGCAGTCACCATGATGGCCCTGGGCTCTGGAGCAGGGCCCAGCCCTGCAGTGGAGATCAGGGTTCTTCCCTGCCGGTGCCATCGGGCTGCTGTGGCTCTGCCCCATCTGGCACGCTGGCTGCCAAGCTGCAGTGGGAGGGTGAGGCCTGCCTTGGTCTTGTGGCCCTTGCTGGGGAGGCTTGATCTTGGTTGTAGGGTGTTTTGTGGATCTCTCTAAAACTGCTTTGGCTTCAGTTTGAGTCCAGAGCAACAGAAAAAGCATACCCTTCATCCCATTTGCATTCAAATCTTTTCAAAAGAGCAAATAATATTTCCCATAAAAATACCTGCTGCTCTCCCAAAGTGGCCTAAATGGCCAGCAGTGTGGGCGGTGCACTTCTGGACAGCAATGGAAGACAGGGGCCAGCTGTTCTTGGCCACGTGTGACCCAACATGGCTGCAGTGCTGAGGGTTCCTGGCCAGGACGGCCAAGCAGGCAATCCCACCCTGCAGGGCTCTGTGCACCCAGGGGTGACGGAAAGGCCCTCGCTTTCCAGGGGGCTTGCATGCAGGCCAACTAACACAGAGAGAACCTGCAAGTCTGGAAGTGGGTGTCTTCAGCCAGAAGGTGCTTTGTCCAAGGTGGGAATGAAGCTTTCGTTTGGGTCCCTGGAGAGTTGGGTCCCTGGGTCTAGGGGCTAGGGGGTTTTACACTGGAGATTTGTGGACATCCCAGAGACTCCGTGGTGTGGTGGTCTTTCCCAGGCCAGGGGGCCTTAAGGGCCTTAGGACCAGGTCTGCAGCGAGGGAGCAGGTGTGGAAGCCGGCTCCGGTCTGCAGAGAGCCCACCAGTGCCCCCAGCACAGAGAGGTCCTGGCAGGCAGGGTGGCTGCAGTGGGAGCTCAGTACCTCTAATAGAGACAGTGCCCAGTGCATGGAGTTCAGTCCTGAGAGAGCTCAGTACCTTTAATAGAGAAAGTGCCCAGTGCGGGAAGAGGACCGTGGGCACTCCTGAGGCAGGGGCGTTGGTGCTGGTGAAGGAAGCGGGCTCAGTAGAGGGCGGAACAGCAGGACCTCTTGGTCTGGAATGAAGGTTCCTGAGGAGACCCCAGAGCACCATACACACCATCCCACACCATACTCCAAATGTCCGAGGCCCGCTGGCCGCTCTGCTCCCTCGAACTGTCGTTCTCCAGTGAGATCTCACCCAACCCAGCACCTGGCACCCTCGCCCCACCCGCCTCCTGCCGCACCTCCCATCTGGGAGAGATCCTGTCATCTGGGAAACTGCCCAGCAACGCGAATTCAAGGCCCGCACAGGGCCTGCCGGATTTGTGCGTCAGATACCCCACCTGGACAGCCGTACAGGCCTGGGGCTTGCCTATGGCTAGCCCTCCCGCAGAAAGCACGCTGACGGGTTTCGTGCCCGGGGCCCCTGGAGGCAGCAGAGCCAAGTTGGCCCGCGAGGCCCCGCCCCCTTTACGGCCCCGCCTCCGACCTCGCCCCAGGCTCCGCCCCGCACGAACTGCCGGGAGGACCTCAGCGCGGCCCCGCCCAGGGGTCGACCCCGCCCTCCCGCCTTTTAGTCCTGTCTCCTGGCCCCGCCCCAGCCCCCGCGGCTGGGCAAGTTAGGCCGAAGGACTGTCCGGACTCGGGATCGCGCACGACGCATGCGCTAGGTGGGCCCGTGGCGTTGCCGTGGCTACGGGAGACGCTCTCCGCGAGGGTGCGCTGCGCTTCCGGGGAGGGGCGCAGCTACAGGAAGTGCGTGGCCGCCCGGGGCCATGGCGGCGCTTGCCGTCGTCTTTCTGCTGCTCTGGGCGGCATCCTGGCCGTCGGCCTCGGCCTCCGGCGAAGAGTTCTGGCCTGGCCAGTCAGCAGCGGACATCCTGTCGGGGGCAGCGTCCCGCAGACGGTAAACGCGCGTCCGCGCCATCTGTGGGGCCGGGACCGGAATCCGGAGCACAGGGCCGGGAGGCGGGGCTGGGAGAGGGGCTGCGGAGCGGCGGGGCCTCGGTCAGCCCTACACCCTTGGCGCCCTGGCCTGGGGGCGCGAGCCAGGGTCGTCTGGCGACCGCGGCCTCCCGGAGCCCCTTGTAAGGACAGGCTTGGGTCCACGTTAGGGAGCAGGGCGGGGGACCCAGTTACTTGTTACAGAGTGTTACCTGGCGTTCGAGGAGCCCCAGAATCAGATGTTCGAATGGGGTGGCTCTTAAGAAAGACCAGCCTTGTTTATCTGCAGGAGAATTTCCGCCCTATACAGATGCTGGTTGTTCCATAGATAATCTCACGAGTGAGAAAGAAGCGTCAGTGCCCTACAGCTGTTACTGAGGGAGGGCCTGACCCAAAACAGACTGCTGGGTGCAGGGTGTACAGACGGTAGACTGGCAGTTTTGGGGAATTGGAGGCCCAGGCCAGGCATTCCAGCATGGTCTCTTTCACAAATGGAGGTGCAGAGAAGGGAAGGTGAGACCATAGCAGAGGCAGGAGTCCCTTCCCTGCGCCTTGTGTAGGGAAGTCTCATGGACAAGGCAGCAGGTCTCAGTGGGTGCTCAGGGACCCCCAAGGTGCCAGGTCATTTTCCTAGAAACAGTGGGATGCCGTCTGCCTTTTGCACACACTCAAGAATTGATGCTTTTGAACTGTGGTGTTGGAGAAGACGAGAGTCCCTTGGACTGCAAGGAGATCCAACCAGGCCATTCTAAAGGAGATCAGTCCTGGGTGTTCACTGGAAGGAATGATGCTAAAGCTGAAACTCCAGTATTTTGGCCACCTCATGCGAAGAGTTGACTCGTTGGAAAAGACTCTGATGCTGGGAGAGATTGGGGGCAGGAGGAAAAGGGGACGACCGAGGATGAGATGGCTGGATGGCATCACTGACTCGATGGACGTGAGTTTGAGTGAACTCCGGGAGTTGGTGATGGACAGGAAGGCCTGGCGTGCTGCGATTCATGGGGTCACAAAGAGTTGGACACGACTGAGTGACTGAACTGAAGTGATAAATTTACTGTGGGGGTTTCCAGAGACCACCTGGCCTGTGGCATCATAACACAGGGAATGGAGAAGCAGACAGGAGAATACAGGTGTTACCTGACTGAAGAGAGACTTGCAGAAATTAAAAACACTGACACTCTTCTCACTCATGATTTTTGTCTTGAATATACTGGAAATTCATAAATAAGTTCTTGTTTTTTTCCCTAATATAGGAATTACTGATAGATTTAACCCATATAAATAGCAGCCTTTTGGAGTCCTCAATAATTGTTGAGAATGTGCAGGGGTCCATAGACCAAGAAGACTGAGAACGCTACGGGACAAGGGCTCAGATTCTAGCCATTGAGATCCTGCTGGTTTTAGCTGTGAGTTATTGCTGATGGTTTAAGAGATGCTGAGATGCTTTCTGCGCCTACTCGAGGGCTCTTTAAATAACTGGTCTCATAGAAATGGGTGGGCCGCTGCCTCCACTGTACAGTCCAGAAACTACTGATGGTGCCTGGTGTCGGGGCCAGCTGCGAATGTGGGCCATTGGGTTTTCCGTTCAGAGCCCTGGCCCTGAGGCGCTGTTGTCCTGCCCACCCTGCCAGGTACCTCCTGTACGATGTCAATCCCCCTGAGGGCTTCAACCTCCGCAGAGATGTCTACATCCGCATCGCCTCCCTCCTGAAGACTCTGCTGAAGACGGAGGAGTGGGTGCTGGTGCTGCCCCCCTGGGGCCGCCTCTACCACTGGCAGAGCCCTGACATTCACCAGGTCCGGATTCCCTGGTCCGACTTCTTTGACCTTCCGAGTCTCAACAGAAACATCCCCGTCATTGAGTACGAGCAGTTCATCGCAGGTGAGGCAGGTGGTGGTCCTTTAACTGGGGCCAGGCGGTCATTGGTTCTGGTGTGAATATCCGGCCAGACCAGAGACCTTGGCCAGTGGGGCCGTCTCCCCTCAGGCCTTTGTGTAGGGGCCCTGCTTCCTGCTTCTGTTTTCCCTACTACCAGTGATCTTGGTGTTTTCATAGTGTTTTAGGGAAATAGATCTGAAGCATCTGAGCTGTGTGTCCCCTCGCCTCTGAAAACCCGGGCCGCCTTGGTAAAGTGGAGCTGTGATGGGGAGGCCGCAGCCTGGAGGCCGGCCTCGTCCCAGCTGGACTGCAGGCCTCCCTTTCTGGGCAGGCCAGGCCATTCTCACCTGAAGGAAAGCTTGGTGTGTGAGTGGTGGTGGCCGTGTGCTGCCTTGTTCGGTCCTGCTCAGCGTTCCTGTTTTAATGTTTTTAAGAGAGAAGGGCTGACGATTTCTTAGAATAAAGGTGTTGGAGCACACTGCTCTGTTGTTTAGGAACATGGGCTTAAATAGGGTCATCTCTGCCCCACTTCCCTGGAGCCACCTGGAATAGCAGGTCACGGCTCCTGAGCGGTGGTCGTGGGACTTCTGCCTTGTGAGGGCTTGAGGGCCTGAGAGTTGCTGCTCCTGCCAAGGACAGGCCCGCATGTCCTCACCAGGTTCTGTTCTCGCCACGCTGCGGGCCCTGTTGCCTAAAGACATTTTCCCCTTCAAGGTCAGCACTGTGGGTGCCGCAGGCCTGGAGCCTTGAAGTGGCTGCTGCTGGGAAGGCGGACCCGAGGCTGGAGGTCAGCCTCCCTACCCTGGAGGGGATGGGGTGTCCAGTCTGAGCCAGCTCCTCCCAGGGGGCCAGGCTCGGTCTTGCTCTGCACGGGGCTTGGCCCCCAGGGAACTGGCCCCTGACTTGCTGGTGGGGCGCGGCCTCGACCACGAGCTGGGCTGCGATGGCAGACGGATGTGGTTCCTGCTGCTCTGCCAGCCTCATCCCTTGGGCTGGGCAGCCTGGTGAGCACTGAGCCCATGGGTGACAGCCCGCTCAGGTTTGTGCCTGCAGAGGGGACAGGCATGGGCCACCCAAGAAGACCCTCAGGCCTTGTGCCGTGGGTGTATCAGCGTCTCAGTTCCAGCATCACCACCCCTGCCTTGCAGTTGGAGCCCCAGAGCTTTGGGTGTTAGTGCCCAAGCCGAATTAATGTGGCTGGCCCTGGGTTTCACTCACTGTGGCCCTCTTATTCCCAGGCACCGTCGTTCCGCCTGTGAACACCTCTTCACTGAGCACCGGGTGGTGGCCGAGAGGCTCTAGGTGCGAGGGGAGTGGTGGGTGAGAGGGACACTGACTCCTGCTCTCCTGGGCCCCCCGTTGGAGAGTGGGGGCCAAGCTTAAGTCAGTGGTGGGGACACGCAGCTCTGGGGCAGGCACCAGAGCCACAGGACAAGAAAGCTGGACAGGGTGTGGGGTCTGGGTAGTGGTCATGGCCTGGGAAGGCATCTTTTTTTGGGAGCTGCAGTTTGAATGGTC
>SJXQ01012004.1:163114-176801 GCA_006408695.1 Aepyceros melampus | reverse complement strand
GTTGTTCCGTACAGGGTGATTCTTTGAGTCCCCATAACCTGGGCTCTGGTCCCCGTTCTCGTCTGTCCTGTCTCCTCCAGAGTCTGGCGGGCCCTTCATCGACCAGGTCTATGTCCTGCAAGGCTACGCAGAAGGCTGGAAGGAGGGGGCCTGGGAGGAGAAGATTGACAGCCGGCCCTGCATCGAGACGCCACTGTACTCTCAGGACAAGCACGAGTATTACAGGTACCGCTGGGAGGTCCACGGGCATGGCCCACGTCCAGAGGGGCTCTCGTTGCCACATCTGGGGTCTCAGGCTGCTTAGAAATATGTTTCCACTTCTAAGGCGTTTAACCTGGTTGTGGAGATGTCATAACCCCAGGCCGTGTTGCTGTCAGAAGAGCTGCCTGGGGAAGTGCTGTCCTCTGCACCTCCCTCTGTAGCCTCCACAGCCCCCTTCCCCAGAGGGCCAGAGTAGTGTGGTTCTAAGACCTGGAGTGAGTAGGAGCCCTTGAGAGCAGAGTTGGTTTGAGGATAGTTACGCCAAAATGGGCCCTGACACATAAACATTACCTCTGCCGGGTTCCTCTGGGGCCGCCTTGTTTTCCTGTCATTGAACCATCCAGGTTCCTGAAAAGAGCATCAGTGGTCTCATCAGATGAGATGAAATTTGTGGTTTCTTTAAAAATTTCCACAGTATCACTACCTGCAATCACAACCAAGTTTTCACATAGGAACCAGCTGAGTTTCTCCAGGTCAGGCTGTGCATCTGGACTTGACTCCCTGCCCATGGACGAACACACCACACTGACGGGGTGCCATGGGTCTTATTTTCCAGAGGATGGTTTTGGGGTTACGAAGAGACGAGGGGTTTAAACGTTTCCTGTCTGTCTGTCCAGGGATCGGCCTCCATCATCGCGCCTGTGCTATTGAGAAACACGTCTGCACGGTGAGTGTCTGCGTGGTTGCTGGGTGATGGCTGGTACATGTGTATGCGTGTGCTTGTGTGTGCCTGTGTGCCATGCTGCTGCATGGCTCATGGTGGGAGGGAGGGGCACTCCCTGGAGGGTTAGCCTGGCCCACCTCCAGGGGACCTGGTGATCAAGATCCAGGGAGCACCCCCAGGATCACCCCCAGGGGGTGCACTCCTGGGTGGGGCGGCCACACCTGCTGTCTTCTGGTTGCTGCTTGGAGCAGCTGTGCTCTGAGCCTCACCTTGATGTGTGTGGTAGGGGGTTGTCTCTGCACTGGTGGGTGGTGCAGTCAGATTCACACCCAGATCCTGCCCCAGGGTCCCATCTGAGCTGGCGGGGAGAGTTGGAGTCGAGGGGTGCAGGCGGGGGCGGGATGCTGGAGGAGAGGACAAGGATGAGGTCCATGGGGTTGTGAGGCTGAAGCAGGGTCAGGGCCAGGACAGGAGCGGGACGAGTGACCGCTGAGGAACAGGGGCTGGGGCAGCCTGTAGCTGGTCTTGGAGGCTCACAGTGGAGGAGGAGCGCTCCTGAATCAGGGAGATTACTCCTGAATCAGGCCTTCGCGAACCTGGGCTCTGAGAGGTCAGAAAAACAGCTCGAGCCTGGGCACAGCGCCCTGGTGGCTGCTCCTGGCCCCTTGTGTAGGAAGTCTGTCTGCACGCCTGGGCTCTCTTGGAAGCGGAAAATCAGGCATGCGCACACCTCCCTCCACACACACATTATCCCCCACCCCGCCCCACACACACCCTGGGCAGCACCACAGGGTCAGCAGGAAGGGGCACAGGGTCTCAGGTGAGTCCCAGGGTCTGGTGTGTGAGGGAAGCTCCTCTGGAGATGCATGCTTGGTTCCAGCATGCCCTGGGAGTTCCCTCCAGGTGTGAGTTGTAGGAGACGTGGGGACCCGGAAAAGCCGGCCCTCCCATTAGCCACCATCAGTGTCCTGAGCCTGCAGCAGGCGCTGAGCCCCAGGCGCTGAGCCCCTTCCCTGCTCTGTGGGGCCTGGAAGCTCTGCCTGTCCCAGCACTGCCCCATGTGCCAGGACACCAGGCTGATCCCTCCTGGGTCTTTGTAAACAAAATGCAGGTGGGCCCACGTGCTCTGCTTGGTGGGTCCGATCTCCACGAAGAGAGGAAGACGCACAAGGTTGCCAGAGGTTTGGGACCCTGCGATTCAAGTCCTAAAACTTTGCATTTCTAAAGAAAGCAGATCTGGCTGAAGTTTTGGGCTGTTGGGCAGGGTTTTTTTTTTTTGTCCCATTTGCAGGTAAAGGGATCTGAGCCCAGGAGAGACTGGTGCCCAGGGACCCCGCCTTCCGTTTAAGAGACACTGGTGGGAGGGAGCAGGGTTAGGCTTAGGTTGCTGAGACATGAGGCCAGACAAAGGGGGCCACCCCTACCACACAGATAACTCAAGATGTGAAAAGCACTAACCAAAGAGAGGATGGATACGTTCAGTTACACTGAAGTTTAATAAGGCTTGGAAACAAACCACAAGAGGGGTACTTGGAGCCTGTCCTGTGGGACCCAGATGCAGACAGAGCTCCTGAAGGCCGGTGAGTGCAGGGCAGGCAGCCTTGGAGTAGATTCAGCAAAAGACACAATTATGTACATTGTCGGGAGTATTGGGTACACTCTGTTTGTGGTCAGGGGGATACACTGCCCTTAGACTCGAGAAGAGACGCAGCCCACTGCCCTGCAGTGCCCTTGGGAGAAAGGGCCCCAGGTGCAGAAGGAGGTGGGAGACCCCTGGGGGTGCAGAGGACGTCAGGTGGAGGTGGGCAGGCTTGTGACTCTAAGTGCCTGCAGGAGCATCCCATGCATGTTCCGGCATATTCCTGTGAGCCCCAGACTAGGGAGCTCTTACACCCCTCAGCAGTCGATCATTGGAAAAGCTAGGTTGTGCAAATTCAGAATTGACGCACGACTGAGCTGTGAAAATCAAAAAGCACTGCTGCCTCCAGCAAAGGTGATCACGAGGAGCAAACAGCAAGTGAGAAAAGCAGAAGAGAAGTCCAGCCGTCCCAGGGCAGGAAGTTAGAGAGGCACGGCTGCCTGCCCGTGGGGGTCCTGGGGCCAGGGCAGGGCTGCAGCGCGCTCTCCAAGCCCCTAGAGCCGCTTCACAGCCCTGCTTGGCTGTCGACGGGGTGGGATGCCCACGTCTGCAGGCTCTGCTGTGTTTTGTCGTAAAACGGAGTCTTCAGAAACAGTCTCTGTTCTCACAGGGACCCCAGGCCACCACTGGGTCCATCCCCTCCTATCTTTCCAGAACTCCTCTTCTCCCACCCAGCGCTCATATCGTCTCCCTGTTAAGTACACGTGTACTCACACCACAAGCGTGTTCTCTGCAGAGTGTCCTGTTTGTCTCTTTCCCACTTGTTGGTACCCCTTGGGAGTCTCTGTGAGGTGAGACCCATGAGGTCACTGCAGAGGTTGCCATGTTCCTCTGCAGCTGTCCTCGCACAGAGGAAGAGGGTTCACGGAACCTGCCTGAGTTGGTGGCCTTTGACTGGTCCCAGTTTTGCCATCACAAACAGGAACCGTGTTTGCACAGTCATGGGGGAGTGAGGACACAGGCTTTTGCCTGAACAGAAGCTGGGTCTCGCTTTCTGAGCGGTGGTGCCAAGCCGTGGTCCCCACGCAGCCCCAGGCAGGGCGCTTTGGGCTCTGGAGCTGATGAGTGAGGATGGCCCTCTGCTGTGTTCATTTGTGTTTCTTTGATTTCAGAGTAAAACCAGGTTGAAAAGCTCTTTTGAAATGATTTTCTGTGAAGCATCTATTTAAATATTTTGCCAATTTGTCTCTCTAGAGACGTTTTTAACTTATATATTCAAATTGTTATCCTGTTTATTCTTTAAAGGTTTCTATGTGTGTGTGTTTTTTAAACAGTCTTTTAGTTCAGTTCATTCGCTCAGTCGTTTCCAACTCTTTGCTATCCCATGGACTGCAGCATGCCAGGCTTCCCTATCCTTCACCAACTCCTGGAGCTTACTCAAACTCACGTCCATCGAGTCAGTGATGCCATCCAACCATCTCATCCTCTGTTGTCCACTTCTCCTCCCGCCTTCAATTTTTCCCAGCATCAGGGCTTTTCCAGTGAGTCAGCTCTTCGCATCAGGTGGCCAGAGTACTGGAGTTTCAGCATCAGCATCAGTCCTTCCAATGAACATTCAGGACTGATTTCCTTTAGGATAGACTGATTGGATGTCTGCAGTCCATGGGACTTTCAAGAGTCTTCTCCAACACCACAGTTCAGAAGCATCAATTCTTTGGCACTCAGCTTTCTTCATAGTCCAACTCTCTCATCCATACATGACTACTGGAAAAACCATAGCTTTGATTAGATAGACCTTTGTCAGCAAAGTGCTGTCTTTGCTTTTTAATATGCTATCTAGGTTGGTCATAGCTTTTCTTCCAAGGAGCAAGCATCTTTTAATTTCATGGCTGCAGTCACCATCTGCAGTGATTTTGGAGCCCAAAAGAAGTCTCTCACTGTTTCTGTTGTTTCCCCATCTATTTCCCATGAAATGATGGGACCAGTGCCATGATCTTCATTTTCTGAATGTTGAGTTTTAAGTCAACTTTTTCACTCTCCTCTTTCACTTTCATCAAGAGGCTCTTTAGTTCTTGTTGGCTTTCTGCCATAAGGGTGGTGTCGTCCGCATATCTGAGGTTATTGATATTTCTCCCGGCAATCTTGATTACAGCCTGTGCTTCCTCCAGCCCAGCCTTTCTCATGATGTACTCTGCGTATGAGTTAAATAGGCAGAGTGACAATATACAGCCTTGACGTTCTCCTTTCCCGATTTGGAACCAGTCTGTTGTTCCATGTCCAGTTCTAACTGTTGCTTCTTGACCTGTATACAGATTTCTCAGGAGGCAGGTAAGGTGGTCTGGTATTCCCATCTCTTGAAGAATTTTAAGGCTTTAGCATGGTCAATAAACCAGAAGGAGATGTTTTAATAATCTTTACCATTTCAGTATTCTTAAAAATTGTTTCTTATTCTACTTTTTATAGTTTCAGTTTCCCCTGAGGATCTGTTTTGGCTTGAAAATGGAGCCTCTGATCACCCTACCTGTATCCCCCACCCAGGCATCTGGGAGCCGCCCTCTCCAGGGTTGTCCTGCCCAGGGGCCCAGCTTGGAGTGGATGTGGCCTGCTCTGGAGGGTCTTCTCTGTGTGTTCTGACTCTTCAAGTTGCTTGATGAGCTCAGGTGGGCAGCCTCTTCTGCCCTGCACTTTGAAGGATCGAGTTGACGCTCCCTGAAGAAGGGGCCTGCCTTTTGGCCGGAGAAGGACACACGTGACAAGGCTTCTCTTTCGTTAAGATGATCCTTAGAAGCAGGGGTAAATGCTCCCTCACTCCTTTGGGCTAACTGGTGGTTTGGCTTTGCCCTTTACCCAGGAGTTAAGCCACAGCTGTTCTAACATTGAACCAGCTTTGCATTCCTGGTCTGAACTCCATTTGTCCTTTGTGTTTTAGTGTGTTGCTGGATTCTCTTGGCTAGTTTTATTCATTTTGTGTATTTGTGTGGTGTTTTGCATTGATAGTCACAAGTGACTGGCTGCTGAGCAAGTTCAGTGGCTAGGGCAGGAGTGAGTCCGTGAACACTCAGCCACCAAGGAAGCAGAAGCCCTCTGCAGACGCTGCCTTTGAGAGGGTCGTCAGAGACTTGCCCTCATGTACCCAGCTGACCCTACAGGGTTTGGACCTGCTCAGGTTTTGTCCCTGGCCCAGGGCCCTCCCATATGACGGTACTCAGTGGAGCACATGGGCATAAAGACCTTCTTTTTCTGTTGTTTAAAAATAGGTCTGTGATGTTGGACCGAGCCGAGAACCTCCTCCACGACCATTACGGCGGGAAGGAGTATTGGGATGTGAGTGTTGCCTCGAGCATCTGTGTGAACGTGTGTAGTTTGGGAAATACATCCCTCGCCCCAACACGCACGCACGCACACACAGAGCAGCTCCTGTGTCCGCCTGCTGACTAACACAATGAGGCCCAGAGCATCTGAGGGTGGGCCCACTGGCTAGTGCTCCCCGCCTGGAGGTGCTCCTGGGAGAGGGCTGAGGTGTCCCGGGCCCTCCTGTGCCGGCTGTCCCTGCTGCTGGCACTGGGAGCCTGGACGAGAGCTCTGACCCCATGTGCTCAGCCATGGGAGGTGGGAGCTGTCTGCTCAAGTCCTTGACAGTGGGACTGGGCTCTGCTTTGACGGGGAAGTGCTGGCTCTGGTGGATGGATGGTGATGGAGGTGGGCCAAGGCCTTCCATCCTTCTGGGGTGGGGATGCCTAGTCATCAGGTGTCTGGTTTGGAAAAGAGATGCAGTCCTGCCCATGGAGGCCCAGTGCAAAAGCATCAGATGTTCCCTGAGAAGAGTCCTCGGCTACGAGGTGGAGACCCAGGTGACATCAGCACGCCTGGCCTGTCCATGGCCTGGCCTATCCGGGGCTCTTGCCAGGAGCATCGGGGTGGTAGGTGGCCTGCAGGGACAGCTCCCACCCTCCCACAGGTACCAGAACTGACTCGAAATAGAAGTGGGTGTTGGGCTAGTCAGAGGCCCCCAGGTGAGAGCCCTGCTCCTGGACTCGGGCCCGTCCTGAACGGGTGGTTTCAGAATCACAGAAGGGCCGTTGTCATCACGTGTCAACCCATGTCACCCAGGACATGGGTTCTGTGCCTGGGCAGCACTGGGCCCCCACCAGCCCTGCAGGGTGGTGACCCCTCAGCACTTTCCCGACCCTGCCAGTCACATTCAAGGGCTGCAGACCACGGGGACACTTGGGAGTAGAGAGAGCTGCAGCATCAGCCTGCACAGCCCGTCGGAGCTTACCAGGCCGATGTAGTCACGCCTCCTGGACGCTCCTGACTGTCCGAATGGTGGGCTCCACCTTGAATCCACTGCTTGAGGCCCTAGCTTGCTCGTTGCCCTCGGGTTGGACTCCGGATGGACGAGGGGGTTCTGGGGACAAGAGGGAATGACGGGCGAGGAGGGTTGGTGATGGGCTCACAGCCTGTCTTCCTACAGACCCGGCGCAGCATGGTGTTCGCCAGGCACCTGCGGGCTGTGGGAGACGAGTTCAGGAGCAGGTACCTCAACTCCACAGACGTGGCCGATGGAATCCCCTTTGAGGAGGACTGGACCCGGATGAAGGTACCCCCCTTCCCCCGTAATCCTGGGGGGTGGGGTGCATTTCTCTCTTGAGATGCCTCACAACTAAGCCCTTAAAAGTTAGGGACGGTCTGAAGGGGGCATGCTTGCCCATCACAGGGCTCCTGGCCCTGCACCCGTTACCCAGGCTGCTGCTCATCAGCAGGGAGCCCCGTCCTAGCGTAAACCTGAGGACGTTGGTAATCCGTCCAGGGACAGACCCCATCAGGTCCTGAATCCTGCCTGCCTGTCACCAGCTCAGCCAGTTTGGTCCCCCTTCGCCAGGTCAAGCTGGGCTCCTCGCTGGGGGGCCCATACCTGGGCGTCCACTTGAGGAGGAAAGACTTCATCTGGGGGCACAGGGAGGACGTGCCCAGCCTGGACGGGGCCGTGCGGAAGATCCGCAGCCTCATGAAGGCCCACCAGCTGGACAAGGTGTTCGTGGCCACAGATGCGTCAGGAAGGGTATTCGGCTCCTGTCCGTCTGTTCCTCCCTGGGTTAATAGTGGGGTCGTGTTTCTGCCCTCATCCCTCACCCTTTGGTCCTGCTTGTGGGCACATGTGTACGTGTGTGCGAGTCCCTCTTGGCCTGTATGAGTCGTGGGCATGTGTATATGCGTGTGCTAGTCCCCTGCAGTCTGTGAGTCGTGGGCACGTGTGCATGCTTGTGTGAGTCCCCTGTACCCTGCAGAGTTGTGGGTATGTGCATGCTTGTGCGAGACCCCTCTAGGCTGTGCGAGCCCCCCACGGCCCCCCTCACTGGGCCCCTCACACCCACAGAGCTGGAGGAGTTGCGGAGGCTGCTGCCTGAGATGGTGCGGTTCGAACCCACGTGGGAGGAGCTGGAGCTCTACAAGGACGGGGGCGTGGCCATCGTGGACCAGTGGATCTGTGCGCATGCCCGGTGAGCGCCCCCCTCACCCTACAGCCCGGGTTCCCAGCTGGGTCCTCAACGTGCGGACGGGCCGGTCTGCTCGCCCACCCCTGAGTCCTGAACCCAGGCCACTTGCTGGTGACCTGCTGCAGGGAACCCCGGCCAAAGGGTGAGGGCCCAGCGGGCATCTGGGTGCGTGGTGGATGGGGGATTGCGCTGCAGCTCTGGTGACAACTATTCTCGGCAGGTTTTTTATTGGCACGTCAGTCTCCACGTTCTCTTTTCGAATTCACGAGGAGAGGGAGATCCTGGGCTTGGACCCCAAAACAACATACAACCGGTTCTGCGGGGACGAGGAGAAGGCCTGTGAGCAGCCCACTCACTGGAGGATTGCCTACTGAGCCCACGCGGCAGCCTGAGGACACGTGTCCCCTCCCGGACCTCAGGCTGGGGACCCCGCGGAGCAGCACTGCGCGCCGCCTCAGCCCAGTTGTCTCTCTCTGGGCCGGCGCTTCTGGGTCCCCAGGATTTGGGTTGCTTTCACTTGGGATCCATCCGGAAGCTCGCGTCTACAGCCAGCAAGGCCCCCGCTGATGCCACGGGGTTCCGGCTTGTCCCTACTGACCTTAGTCTGCAGGGTTTCCAGCAGCGTTGGCAGGCCTGGTACCTGGGCTGCTCCAGCCCTGGGCCAGTGGACATGATGCTGACCCTGCCTGTGCCCCACAGCAGTGCCCTTGGCCCTGCCCTTCTCCCCACAGAACCCCATGCCAGCTGGATGGCAGGTGGACCCCACCTCACTGGGGCTGGGCTGAGGCTTGTGGAGGCTGTGATCCCCACCCTTCACCTTGGCCTGAGTCAGAACTCCAGAATGTTCCTCAGGAGGGCCAGGTGCTCTCTGTGCTCATATTGGGGTAGGGGGTGAGGGGAAGCCCTTCCGGAGTTGTCTGCAGGGTCCACCCAGGTGGAGTGGTCTAACGGCCACAGCAACACGCTGGGCAGCCAGATGCTCGTCCTTGAAGCCTCTGTGCCCCCGCCCCCCTGCCTTGAGGGCAAAGGGAGCAGCTGAGAGGAGCAGGGTCAGTCCAGCCTCAGACCGGGCGTCCAGCTTCGCCAACACCTGGGGTGACCACTGATGTGGGCGTGAGGAGCCATGCAGAGTTTGGAGGTGAGATGCAGCCCTGACCTTCCTGCGTCTCCTTCAGGGTCCTAGGTGTCACTCGGCCGTGCAGGGTGAAATGACAAGATATTTATTCTTTCTCCGTTTGTACATCAAATGTTAATAAAATACATTTTCTAAAAGTGGTGCTGCTTCTGCCCGAGTACTCTTCTGGCCAAGAGCTGGATCAAGCATTTGGACTTGGTCGTCACCTTCCTCTTTCAGGAAGGCAAGCTGCTCTGTCATCGGTGTGTTTGGGTGTGAGCATGATGGAGGTACTGCCCACACCACCAGCCCTTCTGTCCTTTACTCATGGCCCCTAGATGCGTTGGTAAAGAGTCTGTGGTTCCAGACGTTTTGAGAACTGCTGTCATCTAGGCGCCAAGTGGTGGGAGCCCTGAGACCATCAGCAAAGCCTCCCACGGTGGAGACGGCTTGGGCTGCTATGTGGGGACAGAAGGACTCCCTTCATGGGCCAGGCCAGGCTGGGTCCCCCGGGACATACATCCCAGAGGTGTCTGGACAGAGGGTGGGAGGAGCAGGTGGCAGATGACCCATGCTGTCTGGAACTGGCACCCTCTCTCCTGGGGGTTATTGTTCAGTTGCTCAGTTGTGTCTGACTCTGCACCCCGTGGACTGCAGTACCCCAGGCTTCCCTGTTTCACTATCTTCTGAAGTTTCCTCAAACTCATGTCCATTGAGTTGATGCCATCCAACCATCTCATCTTCTGTAACCCTCTTCTGCCCTCGATATTTCCCAGCATCAGGGTCTTTTCCAGTGAGTCAACTCTTCATAACAAGTGGCCAAAGTATTGGAGCTTCAACTTCAGCATCAGTCCTTCCAGAGAATATTCAGGGTTGATTTCCTTTAGTACTTACTGGTTTAATCACCTTGCTGTCCAAGGGGCTCTCAAAAGCCTTCTCCAACACCACAGTTGAAAAGCATCAATTCTTTGGCTCTCAGCCTTCTTTATGGTCCAAATCACATCTGTACGTGACTACTGGTAAAACCATGGCTTTGATTATACAGATCTTTGTCGGCAAAGTAACATCTCTGATTTTTAACACTCAGTCTAGGTTTATCATAGCTTTTCTTCCAAGGAGCGAGCGTCTTTTAATTTCATGGCTGCAGTCGCCGTCCACAGTGATTTTGGAGCCCAGGAAAATAAAATCTGTCACTCTGCATTGTTTCCCCATTTGTTTGCCATGAAGTGATGGGACCAGATGCCATGATCTTTGTTTTTGCACTCAGAGGCTGTAACTCACCTGGTGAGGAGGGGCCTTGCCAAGCCCCTCCCATCTTTCCTCCAGACCCCCCAGATCTGCTCCAGCTGATGACTGCTGACACACTGATGCCTCATCGTTGACCTGGAACGCAGACGTTTGAACTTTCAGGGCTGTTGTCTCCTTGTCTGTGGAGAAGGTAAGGAGTCAGGTGTGCAGGCATGAGGCGAGCCAGTGCTTGGATTGCCTCCCACCCTCCACAGCTGCCCACGCCCACCCCACCCCACTGCATCCTCAAAGGCAGGCACAGTTCAACCTCAACCAAGTGGAGACGCTGGCCTGAGATAAATGTTCATGTCCCTCCTGCCTGCTGGTTATCTCTGTGATTAAGTCAGGCCTTGTTCAGGGAGGCGATGACACAGCCAATTAACTCTCAGGACATTGTCACCAGCATTCAGAGAAACCCAATCATGTGGTCCTTTCCAACCAAGAGAGGGGGGTGAGAGTGGAAGATTCAAAGACATCACTTACAATGAAGATTGACTTCCAGAGATCCTTCTGTCTTGGCTCATGTACCTGATTCTGGCTGTGGACCCCAGGGTCAAGGCCGATGATGTCTAGGTATGGATTTGGGAAGAGCAGGAGCCCCCTCTGTGGGAACAGGGAACTCCCATCCAGGCATCCCACCCTGGGTGACCAACTTGGGTGAAAGAACCAGGGCCTGGGCTCCTCCCAGAGGGAAGAGACTTCTGCGGCAAGAGCGTGCCTGATGGCCCACAGGATGTCCTGGGGACAGGCATCTGGGCCTGGGTCCCCTCTAGATGGGAAGATGGGATTCTCTTCCTGAAGCCAAGCATCAATCAAGAGAAAGGAAACCCCACCAAACTCTGCCCTCCAAAGAGCATATGTGCCTCCTGAGACCACCACCAAGGAGGCCAAGCTAAGGGAATGGGACATAACGAACCAGTGGAAATCAGAAGCCTCCTGGATTGGGGCTGGTGACAGGACTTCTGCTGGCCCAACTCAGGGCAAACTACCAGCGGACATCTCTCACCTGCAAGTGTCCAGAAAGGCACAGGAAAGGTACAGGGAGCCAAACACACCTGAGCTGCCCTCAGGCACCCCAAGCTGCCCCCAGGTATCCTGAGCCCCCCACCCCAGGCACCCCTGAGCTCTTGCCCCAGGCTTCCAGACCAGTGTAGGAAAGTTAGGAGTCCCTGGATCCTCAGATGACAGTATCTCTGGGGGCCTCGTGGAGGTTGGGTCTCCAGAGCCTCCACACCCCACCGCCCCCGTGTCTGCCCAGGGCACCAGGCGCCGTGAGCCTCTCTGACTCCCCACTGCCCCATCACGGCCACCCTGGTATGGCTAGGCCAGACCTCAGACTGCCAGTAGTTGGCTGCGGTCATGCCCCCGGGCTTGAGCTCCGGAGAGGGCTCAGGAGGAAGGCCGTGGGGCTGCCTCCCACCCACTCTCCTGCTGGCCTGCAGGGCTGGGCCTGGGGGCCTGGCCACAGGAAGGCTGCAGGCTTGTGGTCGCTGCCCAGCTCTGCTGTGTGTGAGTACCCTCCAGGGTAGAATAAGAGCTCCTTGCCCACGGCCACCATGACGCCGCTGGAGATCCCAGCTGCTCACCTGCCCCTCCTCCTCCTGACCCCTGGAGAAGCCCATGTTGGGTCCTCCCTGGGCCGCCCCATTGCCCACCAGCCATGGCTACTGCCCAGATGGCCCAGTGGGCGTGGAAGCTAGGGCCCGACTCCTGGAGACTGGGCGAGGAACCAGGCTGCCCGCCAAGAATGTGCCTTGGTTTCCAAAACACTTCCCAGACAAGTCCTTACCAGGTCCCCACTGGCCCTTCCTGTTGGCCAGGGCCCCCCGCCAAGCCCTACCTGGCCCCTGAGAGTTCCCTCTGCCCTGGCTGAGCTCTGCGCGTGTCCAGGGCGGGGGGCGTCCCTTGTGAACACTTGACCCTGGCCTGCTCCACGGCACTCTCACAGCGGAGCCCTCGCCCCTGACTCAAGCCTGGTTGATCCCAGTCAGGGGCTCTGAGCTCACGGGGTGCCTCCTCCCTGGCTGAGCACGCTGGGCATTGTCATGGGTCCTCTCTCCTGCCCAGGGCTTCCTCAAATTCACACCCCAAAGGCCTGCACCCAAACTCTCTTCCCTCCTACCTGCAGGCCCCCAGCTTTGAGGCAGCCAGAGCCCACCTGGAATGGGCAGCAGCAGCCTGAGACTGCCCCCCGCCCCCCGGTTTTCCTTGGCTCCCAGGACAGCTGGCCTGGCCCACACCACCCTGAGACCTTCAGCCCGTCCCCTGCCTCTCACCCCTGCCAGGCCCTGCTGCCCTGCCCTCCCTTCACCCTTTGCCCAGATTCCCTCTGCGGTCCCCTCCTCTGCTCATGTTGTCCCTTCTCCTGAGCTGCCCAAACCCTCCTCACAAGCAGTCAGGAGACAAACGAACTGAACTGACTTAGGCGCTTCTCCTGGTCTTGACCTCCCGTCCTCCTGGGCTCACGCTGGGCCCTGGTTCTCCTCTGGGCCGGCTCCATCTGCTGGCACCTATGCTGCCTGCCTTGGGCCGCAGCCAGCCTTCAGGACCCCTCCCGGGAGACAGGACCACCATCACCCAGTGCCCGTGGCCACACTTGCCACCAACACACCATCGTGCTTTGCTCCCGGTCATCCAGCCATGGACCCCCACAGGCTTGTTGAGGGGTCACACAGCAGAGCCCCCTACCGCAGGGGGAAGGACTTTGGGGCCTGAGGGAGGAGGCAGCTCACCCGTGAGCCCCAGCAGGGCCCAGGAGCTGCCGCGTCCAGGCTGCCCCCATGGCCTGGTCAGTCCTGGGGCTGTGGGCAGGGATGTCCACACTGCTGTAGATGCTGACATGGTGCCCCTGTGGGCATCACAGGGGACCGGCCATACACTTCTGGGTTCACTCCCTAGAGGCCAGAGTGGGCCTGTCTTCCTCCTCTTCATCCAGCTCTGGCCCTGGGGCTGCCCTGCTGACCAGCATGACTGGGATCCATGCCCAGAGCTGGGTGACTGTCCTCCTTGAAAACAGGGATAAAGTTCAGATTTGACCTGGAGATAAACTACGTTCTCACGGCCGGGGAGATGTCCAGCCACCCTGTAGGCCTTGTGGTATTGAACACAGGGTTTCCTGCCCTGAAGACCAGAACATTCTTGGTGCCCTTCCCCCAAAGTGGGCAGTGGGGAGCCCCCAGGAGTACCCTGCTGCCCTCACGGCCACATGGACAGATTCTGCAACTACCTGATGCCCTCCAGCTGGTTCCAGCAACCCCATCCTCAGCAGGGCAGGGCGAGGGAAG
>SJXQ01012004.1:135270-162951 GCA_006408695.1 Aepyceros melampus | reverse complement strand
CAGCAGGGCAGGGCGAGGGAAGGGTGTGTGGGGTGGGGGTGGTGGGCTGGGGGAGGGCTCCACTGAAGGGCATGATGAGGGCCACCTGGAGCCAGGTGCTAAGGGGGTGCCCTTTCTCCCCTCTGACCTGCAGGGTGCCCGGGGAGGGAGGGCCGGCTGGAACACAGTGCTTCCCAGAAGTCAACCGAGCTGGTCCGCAGATTCAATAACCCAGTTCCTGAGGCCCAGGGGAGGTAACAGGATGCAGAGCCCTTTCTGCTGGGTGCCAGAGCCATCTGTCCCAGGACCGTCCATCACTCCTGGATGACATTAGCTGGCTAATGGAGGTTAGACACCGCAAGAAATGGCCTGTGACAAATTAAATCTGACTCTATTAAAGGCCTTTTCAGAACAAACCAGGGAGGCTCTGTGTCTCTGGGGCCTCTCTCTTCGTGGCTGGGTTGTGTGCACAGTGGGCAAGTCGGGTGTGTGTGGTAGAGGGACACAGTGCCGTTGACTGTGTCCTGGGATAAGCATGACACAAACCCCCCTGCAGGACCCCCATCTCCCCCTGCTCCACTCCACCTCCACCCCACCCCACCCCCACACACCTTGGCCTGTCTCCAGAGGACCTGCTGGCAAAGCTAGTCTGCAGGGCAGGCGCCTGTTGGCTGATGGACTGGACGCTGGGGTCTGGGGCTCAGCTCCTTGCACTGCCCCCTGCCTCAGCTTCCCAGGGACGGCAAGAATGGGTAGCAAGTGCCGAGTGACCACAGTGACAGCAACTTGAGGAGACATGGGGGAGGCGGCAGTTTGGGGAACGAGTGATGTTTTGCTGCCAGGACATGCAGGGGTGGCAAGGCTGGTCCTGCAAGCGGTTAGGAGAGACACAGCCCAAGAGGAGGAAGGAATGGATGTGGAAGGATTGGCCACCTCTTCCAGGAGTGGACGTGGTGCTGAGCACCAGCGGCTGACAGGGAAGGGGCTCTGCGGACCCTCGGTGACTGTGAGTGGGGCTCCTAGCCACACAGGGAGCAGGGCGAGGAGAGGGCTCCTGGCAGAGGTCTTCTGCTCCCCGAAGATGCCCGGTGAGCAGCTCGGTCATCCCTTTTGGATGCAAGGCTGAGCCCGGGAGCATGGAAGGGGAGCCTCCAAAGGCCAGAGAGGGAAGTAGGGGTGTAGCACAGGCCATGTCCAAGGAGGTGTCACTGGAGGATTTCCAGATGCTGGCTCTCATACTCAGAAGGCTCAGTGAATCCCAGCAGGTTAAGTCAAGAGAGGCACATGCAGAGAATGACAGTGAAACTGAAGAGGAACTAAGACGGACAAGGTCCCCGAGTCCCTAGAGGCAGGGGACTGATCACCCACGAAGAGCAGAGAGACCAGCTGCCGACGTCTTCACAGGACTCGGGCAGAGGTGGACTCAGGGCAGAGGTAGACTCAGGCCTGGGATGAAGATTTGTGTTACCAGCAAAACTATCTTTCAAGGATCAGAACAAAACATAGCTTCAGTTCAGTTCAATCACTCAGTCATGTATGATTCTTTGTGACCCCATGGACCATAGCCTGTCAGGCTCCTCTGTCCATGGAATTCCCCAGGCCAGAATACTGGAGTGGGTTGCCATGCCCTACTCCAGGGGATCTTCCCAACAGAGGGGGTGAACTCAGGTGTCCTGCATCATAGGCAGATTCTTTACCACTGACCGACCAGGGAAGTCCCATAGAAAGGTATGAGTTCAGTTCAGTCGCTCAGTCATGTCCAACTTTTTGCGACCTCATGAATCACAGCATGCCAGGCCTCCCTGCCCATCACCAACTCCTGGAGTTTACTCAAACTCATGTCCATCGAGTCAGTGATACCATCCAACCATCTCATCCTCTGTCATCCCCTTCTCCTCCTGCCCCCAATCCCTCCCAGCATCAGGGTCTTTTCCAACGAGTCAACTCTTTGCATGAGGTGGCTAAACTTTGGAGTCTCAGCTTCAGCATCAGTCCTTCCAATGAACACCCAGGACTGATCTCCTTTAGGATGGACTGGTTGGACCTCCTTGCAGTCCAAGGGACTCTCAAGTCTTCTCCAACACCACAGTTCAAAAGCATCAATTCTTTGGCACTCAGCCTTCTTCACAGTCCAACTCTCACATCCATACATGACCACAGGAAAAACCATAGCCTTGACTAGACGGACCTTGGTTGGCAAAGTAATGTCTCTGCTCTTTAATATGGTATCTAGGTTGGTCATAACTTTCCTTCCAAGGAATAAGCGTCTTTTAATTTACTGGCTGCAGTCACCATCTGCAGGGATTTTGGAGCCCCCCAAAATAAAGTCTGACACTGTTTCCCCATCTATTTTCCATGAAGTGATGGGACTGAATGCCATGATCTTCATTTTCTGAATGTTGAGCTTTAAGCCAACTTTTTCACTCTCCTCTTCACTTTTTTATCAAGAGGCTTTTCACTTCCTCTTCACTTTCTGCCATAAGGGTAGTGTCATCTGCATATCTGAGGTTATTAATATTTCTGCCAGCAATCTTGATTACAGCTTGTGCTTTTTCCAGCCCAGCGTTTCTCATGATGTACTCTGCATAGAAGTTAAATAAGCAGGGTGACAATATACAGCCTTGACGTACTCCTTTTCCTATGTGGAACCAGTCTGTTGTTCCATGTCCAGTTCTGACTGTTGCTTCCTGATCTGCATACAGGTTTCTCAAGAGGCAGATCAGGTGGTCTGGTATTCCCATCTCTTTCAGAATTTTCCACAGTTTCTTGTGATCCACACAGTCTTTGGCATAGTCAATAAAGCAGAAATAGATGTTTTTCTGGAACTCTCTTGCTTTTTCAATGATCCAGCAGATGTTGGCAATTTGATCTCTGGTTCCTCTGCCTTTTCTAAAACCACCTTGAACATCTGGAAGTTCATGGTTCACATATTGCTGAAGTCTGGCTTGGAGAATTTTGAGCATCACTTTACTAGAGTGTGAAAGTGAAGTCGCTCAGCCATGTCTGCCTCTTTGTGACCCCATGGACACCAGGCTCCTCCGCATGGGATTTTCTAGGCAAGAGTACTGGAGTGGGTTGCCATGTCCTTCTCCAGGGAACTTCTCAACCCAGGGATCAAACCCAAGTCTCCCACATTGTAGACAGACGCTTTACCATCTGAGCCACCACGTGTGAGATGAGTGCAATTGTGCGGTAGTTTGAGCATTCTTTGGCATTGCCTTTCTTTGGGATTGGAATGAAAACTGACCCTTTCCAGTCTTGTGGTCACTGCTGAGTTTTCCAAATTTGCTGGCATATTGAGTATAGCACTTTCACAGCACCATCTTTCAGGATTTGAAATAGCTCAACTGGAATTCTTCACCTCCACTAGCTTTGTTTGTAGTGACACTTTCTAAGGCCCACTTGACTTCACATTCCAGGATGTCTGGCTCTAGGTGAGTGATCACACCATGTATTATCTGGGTCGTGAAGATATTTTTTGTACAGTTCTTCTGTGTATTTTTGCCACCTCTTAATATCTTCTGCTTCTGTTAGGTCCATACCATTTCTGTCCTTTATCGAGCCCATCTTTGCATGAAATGTGCCCTTGGGTCTCTAATTTTCTTAAAGAGATCTCTAGTCTTTCCCATTCTGTTGTTTTCCTCTGTTTCTTTGCATTGATAAACAAACCCAAATATATCAGTGATTCCAATAAATGTAAACACATAAAACTTCCAATTAAAAAGACTAGATTGAATAAAGGATGAGACTGACCCTTTAGTCGAGCTGTGTTCTGCTCTTGAGGCCTGTCTTGTCCTGGGTGGGTGATGTGGCCAGGCCTCTGGGTGCATCTGCTGTGACATGAGCTGGCATGGGCTGGCCCTCTGGGCCCCACAGTGAGGGTACAGCCCCACTGCTTTGGATTCTCACAGCCAGGGCTTCAAACCACACAGCTTGGATGGTCAGAAGTCCAGCATGGAACCCGAACGAAGAGGTCTTACCTGAATCAACTTCTGGCTCCCTTGGCTGTTGGGGAGCTCAGCCCTTCTGATTTCCACGCAGCTCCTGCATCTTCAGTGCCTCGTGGGCTGGTGCCACTGGGCTCTCTGCACTTGTCCCATCACCACCCCCACCTGCCTTGGCCTGGGGGACTCCCATGGCCACACCCACCTGCCTGGGTAGCCCAGGACACCCTCCTGTTTTCAGGTCTGAGCCTTGGTTGCTGACGTGTGTCAGCACCACCCCTTGTGTTGTGTAAGGTAAGAGGTTCCTGAGCATCTTGCTCAGGGACAGAGATGACCTGGCCAATTTCTGCCAACCACACCCAGGATCTGAGTCAATCTGGTGTCCTGTTGGTTTCCAGGGGGATGGAGCTGGCTGATAGCCAGAGGTGAGGGCCTCACCCAGAAAGGGAGTTTTGTTAACCTTCACCCGCAGGAAGCAGCAGGGCCGTGTCAGGGTTTGGGTTCCAAATATGGAGGGAAATATTCCCGCGCAGCTCTCTCCTCTCACCCTGACACATCTGTCTCCTCAGAAGCACTGGTAAGTGCAACCAGGGCAGGATCAGGAAGCCAGTGCATGGGTGCAGGCCCTGCAGGGGGCCAGGCAGTTCAGGCATGCACAGGTGCTGGGGTGAAGGGCAAAGGGATGCAGGTTGTATACGGTACAGGTTGCAGAATGTGTAGGAGTGCAAATGGTACAGGGGTTCAGGAGGACCGGTATTATAAGGGTACAGGGGTTCATGGGGTAAGTACAAGGGTTTAGGTGTGCAGGCTGTGCCGGGGTGCAGGGTACAGGGATTCAGGCTGTCTAGGGGTTCAGGGGTATGGGGTTCAGGCTACCTAGGGGTTCAGGGATATGAGTTCAGGGGTTCAGGCTGTGTAGGGGTGCAAGTGGAACAGGGGTGCAGGAGTTCAGACTGTGTAGGGGTATAGATGGTACAGGGGTTCAGGGGTGCAGGCTGTGTAGGGGTACAACATGTTGCCTGGGACCAGAAGCTGAGCTCTGCATTTTAGGGCATGGCAACCCACTCCAGTATTCTTGCTTGGAGAATCTCATGGACTGAGGAGCCTGGTGGGCTGCAGTCCACGGGGTCACAAAGAGTCGGACATGACTGAGTGACTTTACTTACTTACTTACTCTGCCCTTCAGGAACATAAAAAGGCTTCAGTAGATGTCAGCCAATGAGCATTAATACAGATAGAGAATCTTCTGAAATGGCAGGTGAAGTAGCTCAGTCCTGTCCAACTCTTTGCGACCCCATGGACTGTAGCCCACCAGGCTCCTCAGTCCATGGAATTTTCCAGGCAAGAGTACTGGAGTGGGTTGCCATTTCCTTCTCCAGAGGATCTTCCCAACCCAGGGATCGAACCTGGGTTTCCCGCACTGCAGGCAGACGCTTTAACCACGGCAAAAAGAAAAAGGCTCAATTAGTGAAAAACACAATGGAGATGGTAGACTGTGTTTTTTCTGCTTAGCTGTGTACATACTTCTTTCTTTCTTTTAGAACATCTGTGATTGTCTGAGAGCCTAAGAGTCCTGACTCTTTCAAACCAACTTAAACACAAGCCCTCTTCATAAATTACTATTATATTATCAGTTATGGCAAGAGACCCAGAGATGGGTATATGCTTTGACCCAGCAATCTTGCTCGACGGGGAGGGGGAGCTAGCTTAAGAAAATATCTCACCTGAAATAAACCCCTATGAAGGTGTCCATTGTAGTGTTCATTATAAAAGTGTGCGGTGACAAGACACATGTTGGTCAGTGTATGTGTCCTAAGTGGACAAGGGGGCACTGAAAAGTGTAATAGAATCAGGTGTGTAGACCAGCCTTGATGTGAAGTCAGGTGGAAAAGGGGCAATATCAGAATAGCACAAACTCCATCTTTACAATCATGAGTTAATTAATGTAAGACATGAGCAAAAATTAATGTGTCCATTTTGGTGGGTTACAGATAACTTGCTCATTTTCAGGCTTGTCTTCAGTATTTCTGGTTTCTTGTGATAAGAAGGGGCTTCAGGTGGTCCTAGTGGTAAAGAACCTGCCCGCCAGTGCAAGAGACATAGGAGATGCAGGTTCGATTCCTGGGTTGGGAAGATCCTCTGGAGAAGGAAATGGCAATGCACTCCAGTACAAATTGGCACCTGCCATGGGTGCTTACCATCTACCTCGACAAGGATTGGGTCATGTGTGCTGCAGCTGCTGACCTTCAACACCCCCTGAAGGAGTTCAGGGTGGAGAGCAAGAATGAGGCATCTGTGCTCAGGGAACATTGGCAGGACAGGTCTTCAGATAGTTAAGATGGTTTCAGGACCCGATTTTGTGAGCCCAGTTTTTGCATCTCCTCCTATCTAGAAAGGGGCTTCCCTGGTGGCTCAGACAGTAAAGCGCCTGCCTGAATTATGGGAGACCCAGGTTCGATCACTGGATTGGAAAGATCCCTGGGAGAAGGAGATGGCAACCCACTCCAGTATTCTTGCCTGAAAAATTCCATGGATGGAGGAGCTGGTGGGCTACAGTCCATGGGGTTGCAAAGAGCAACACGACTGAGCAACTTCATTTATCACATATCTAGAAAAGCACTAAAATCCTTCATGGTGACGACTGTTCCCCACGACTAGCAGAAAGCTTCTGGAAAAATGTATGCTCAATTGCATGTACTCCCCCTTCACCAAAATCACATGTATACTGACCTCCACCTGCCTCTTTGGAACAGTGTCTCAGAGCTATCTAAGGTGCTGTCTCCCGGGCTATAGTCCTCATTTATGATTCTTGACATCGTGCCCTTTTTCAGTCAACAACACTCTGTGGGGATGACACTGAAGAGGCCTCTGTGGCCACACGTCCAAGGGAAGGTTATTCTTAGCCCTGATTGTGGGTTGGGGACATGTCTGCATAACTGAAAAGCCACATGTGGTTAGAAGGCCATGAACGCCCTGTAACAGGGACCCCCACATGCTGTAGGCTCACCCATAGGCCCAGGTGACCACCCGCCCGAGCAGCCGCCAGACTCCCCCACCACCTGTGCTGAAAGAGGGGGGACTCAGGAGAGGCAAAGAGCCACTGGCCCTTGAGAGGAGCAGGAAGCAGAAACACTACCACCCGCGGCATCTCGCCATTAACTCTCTAGTCAGAGAGAAGTAGCCAGGGCTGTGATGCTGTCCACCTCATTATTGCTGCCAATAGGACTCAAAATCCTTAAATAACAAATTCCCACTGGAAGCACGGCCCCGTCACTCACCATGAATTTTCTCTGCTGGCTTCCTGCCAGTTCACCTAAACTGAACTTGCCCATCAGATCACAGGCTGGTGGCGCAGAGCCTCTCCTTCAGAGAGCAGAGCCTGTCATCCCACCCCTGTCCCATGACCCACCCCCAGAGCATCCAGTGACCTTCCCCAGGGCCCACCCGCCAGGATGGGTGAGAGCTGCAGGGCCAGGAAGATGGAAACATCATCAGTTCACACTACTTCTAAATACTTGAGATTTTTACTTCTGTCAGAAATCATAACCTGGCCTGGCAACGACACCCCAGTCCAGCAGGTGTGGCCAGAAGTGGGCAGTCTCTGCACTTCTCACGCCTTCCTCCCCTGTCAACCACCTCAGTACAGCCCTCCTTCCACTTCTGCCGCCCTGACGACATGGTACCCAGAGTGCTGTAAAGAGGCCAAGAGATGCAAATCAGGGCAGCGGATTCCCAGGGGTGAGAACTTCAATCAGTGGAGAGTGGGCACTAGGAGGGGCCCAGGCAGAGACCTTCCCTCTCCCCTGCCCCTGAGTGCTCCCAGAGCCATTTTCTCTGTGCAGCCTGTTTGGGGGAGTCCCTAGAGCTGAATGGATGTGGCTGCCAAGGTGGGTCATTCCAGCCCCTCTTGAAGCAGCAGCTGGTGCCTGTGCCTCCCTTTGCACTGACCACATCTCTCCTTGCCCACTTGCCAGTTTCTTACACTCTCTGCCCTATGTCTGCACCTCCCAGTTAAAGTACCAGCACTTTCCTCCTGGCCTCAGGTTCTGTTTTCTGGAGAACCTCAGCTAAGATGCGCCATACCTAAGGAACACTGCAAATGAAGAACTGCCGTGAGGACTTCTATTTCCTGGGTCTGGCAGAGTAGATGCCCTGAACAACCCTTCTGAAGAAAATAGATGGGATAGCTGAATTAAAATAAAACACAATATATCACAGACTTTTCATGAAAACAAAGAAATCCCATGGCAGCAAAAAGAAGAAAACCAGGAACCCAGGAGGCAAGCTAGGTCCAAAGCAGGTTTCAGATGTGGGGTGCCATGCAGGGTCCCACAGGCCTGGTGCCACTCTGACAACCACCCAGGGCTTGGAGGGAGACACAAGGCTGAGAATCTTCCAAACTGGCAAACAGACAAGGACAATTCATAAAGCTGGTTGGAAACATATAGGCAGAAGTAGACAGACACACAGGAAAGATTCCTGTATCAGCCCTGATACTGCTGCTGCTAAGTCGCTTCAGTCGTGTCCAACTCTGTGCAACACCATAGACAGCAGCCCACCAGACTCCCCCATCCTTGGGATTCTCCAGGCAAGAATACTGGAGTGGGTAGCCCTGATACAGGGAAGGATAAAAGTCCCCCTGAGAATTCATCAACTCAAGCCAGACCTCAGTGAAGTTGGTGCTCTAAACTCACACTAACCATGTGGCCCAAATTTCATGCTGATTATTTATAATAATGGTCCCATATTGGTGGCATCCCTGAGGTGACAGAAGTGAACACAAAACTTTTGGCAGAAAAAACAAGTGAAGGACTCAAAGAATTCCAACCAAATACACTTCCAAAGCAAGCAAGCAATTGATGATCAAATTATAAAAGAGAGAAAAAAAAAAAAAGTCACCATAAAAGTCAATGTCTGACAACAGATTAGATACAGCTAAAGAGAGAAACAG
This sequence comes from Aepyceros melampus, assembly GCA_006408695.1. Lineage (NCBI taxonomy): Eukaryota > Metazoa > Chordata > Mammalia > Artiodactyla > Bovidae > Aepyceros > Aepyceros melampus. Next base: position 154,077 of record SJXQ01012004.1, on the reverse strand, counting down.
TGAACTGGAAAACAGATCCAAAGAAATTATCCAAAATGCAATACAGAGAAACAAAGATATGGAAAACTTACAAGGAGCTGAAAAAAAAAACTGGAGGATACAAATAGAGGATTAACCACGTTTGATAAGATTTTTCAAAGAAATGATAGAGAAAACAGAGAAGAGGCAACATTTCAAGAGACAGTACTGAGAACTTCTTTGGTAGATTAGTTCAGATCAGTTCAGTCACTCAGTCGTGTCCGACTCTTTGTGACTCCATGAATCGCAGTACGCCAGGCCTCCCTGTCCATCACCAACTCCCGGAGTTCACTCAGGCTCACGTCCATTGAGTCCATGATGCCATCCAGCCATCTCATCCTCAGTCGTCCCCTTCTCCTCCTGCCTCCAATCCCTCCCAGCATCAGGGTCTTTTCCAATAAGTCAACTCTTCGCATAAGGTGGCCAAAGTACTGGAGCTTCAGTGTTAGCATCATTCCTTCCAAAGAAATTGGTAGATTAAAGATACCTGAAAGAGCCAGTAAGCCAAATAAACCCAAAGGAGGATAAATAAAAATAAACCTCCATTAAAATATATAATGATGAAACTGCAAAAGGAAAAGAGATGTCTAAGACTAGCCAAAAAGAAAAATCAGATTATTCATGAAAGGATGACAGCTAGACTATTGATTTCACATTGGTATCTATGGAAGCATGATTGGTATACTGTCTTCAATGTCCTGAGAGAAGATAGCCTAGTGTTATAGAAACTATCATACTATAATTATGGTAATTTTCTTTCAAACATAGAAGAAATGTGAGAGTTTAACACAGAAATACATAAGTAAAAGTGAAAGAATACTTTAGATCCATGTTGTCTGATACTGTAGCCATTAGGTACATGTGGCTCTTTAAATTTAAGTTAAATTTACATTAAATAAAAAATTCAGCTCCCCAGTCACACTAACCACATCTCAGTTGCCCATGAGCCACGTGTGGCTGGTCGCTACCAGACTGAACAGCACAGACTTTCCATCCTCACTGCAAGTTCTATTGGATGAGTGATCCTTCATTAACTCCCAGAGTTTGCTCAAATTTATGTCCATTGAGATGGTGATACTGTCTAACCATCTTATCCTCTGCTTCCCCCTTCTTGTTTTGACTTCAATCTTCCCCAGCATCAGTGTCTTTTTCAATGAGTCAGCTCTTCACATCAGATGGCCAAAGTATTGCAGCTTCAGCATCAGTCCTTCCAGTGAATATTCAGGGTTGATTTCCTTTAGGTTTGACTGTTTTGATCTCCTTGCTGTCCAAGAGACTCTCAAGATTCTTCTCCAGCACTGCAATTCTAAAATATCAGTTCTTTGGTGCTCAGCCTTCTTTATGGTCCAACTCTCACATCTGTAAAAGATTACTGGAAAAACCATAGCTTTGACTATATGGACCATTGTTGACAAAGAGATGTCTCTGTTTTTTAACATGCTGTCTAGATTTGTCATAGCTTTTCTTTCAAGTAGCAAAGTGTCTTTTAACTTCATGGCTGCAATGACTGTCTGCAGTGATTTTGGGGCCCAAGAAAATAAAATCTGTCACTGCTTCCACTCCATGATCCCTGGAGGTCATCTCGACTCTCCCCCTTCTATTTGCCATTAAGGACTGGATGCCATGATCTTAGCTTTTGTAATGTTGACTCATAAGTTTCTTTTGTTTTTGGTTTTTGGCCTCAAGGCATGTGGATTTTAGCTCCCCAACCAGGGATTGAACCAGCACTCCCTGCATTGGAAGTTTAACCACCAGACCAACAGGGAAGCCCCATACACCACCGACTTTTTAAACTCAGTATGTATTCACAAAAGGGCACTTACCACCTGAATGATCCCAGAGAACACAACTTCTAAACACATAGATGAAAAAAGGAAATGACAAAAGGATTTTTAAAGCATGTTAGTAAACAAAAATGAAGATAAAAAAGGAGGGTGGAAAAATCTATAAGGGGACAAATTAAAAGCATACACATTAGATCTGAAATACTGCTATTGTGAATCTTACCATTTTGTGTATAATTAAGGGAGAAAAAACACTGACAATCAAAGCGTGATGATAATTTCTTACCATATCAATTATAAGACACATCCTAATTTTACATTATGTGAAAAATGTACATCTTAGAATTGATGGAATCAGGCAATAATATGGAGAAAATCCTATTTTGTCAGCATTTATATGTATAAAACGTATAAACAGGGACTAAGTCACACCATTTAAAGATATATAGTGTCAGTGTGGATAGTTGTGTTTTTTTTAAGTATTTATTTATTTGGCTATGCCAGGTCTCAGTTGCAGCATGTGGGATCTAGTTTCCCAACCAGGGATCAGACATGGCCCCCTGCATTGGACACGGGGAGTCCCAGCCACTGGAACCAGGAAAGTCCCTGGGTAGCTTTTAGAATTCCATATTATCTACTGTTTAGAAGTCAGGTGATCACATACCATATTGTCCAAATCAGGTTACTTTGGACCATAAGAGGGGCTTCTAAACCTGCTTCTGGTTTAGAACCAGGGATGGCATAAACCATCGCTCTCCAGGGCAGATCAGGAAGTGTGGTTCCCCCACTTATAAGAGTGTTTAGTCTCTCAGTTTTGCCAACTCTTTGTGACCCCATGGACTGTGGCCCGCCAGGCTCCCCTGTCCGTGGGATTGTACAGTCAAGAATACTGGAGTGGGTTGCCATTTCCTTCTCCAATGCATGAAAGTGAAAGTGAAAGGGAAGTCACTCAGTCGTGCCTGACTCTTAGTGACCCCATGGGCTTTTTTTTAAAGCCAACATTAAATCGCTTACCATCCCTTATTCTAAAATTCCTAGACAAACTCCTCCACAGGAAAAGATCTCTCTCTCTCCTGAATCGTTGACAGTCACTTACTAATCACACCCTCTTCCCTCTTCATCATGGCCGCCTGTAGGCTCCATTTCTGATTCATTTGGACCCGCAAAAGCTATCCTCCGGCTTCTCTGATGGCTCAGATGGCAAAGAATCTGCCTGCAATGCTGGACACATGGGTTCAATCCCTGGGTCGGGAAGATCCCCTGGAGAAGGTAATGGCTACCCACTCCAGTATTCTTGCCTGGAGAATTCCATGGACAGAGGAACCTGGCAGGCTATAGTCCATAGGGTTGCAAAGAGTCAGACACGACTGAGCGACTGACACGTTCTCTTCAAGCTATCCCTAGTCTGGGTTTCCTGCCATATTTAATTTTCTCTACTAGCACATGGTCTGCTGGCAACCACAATGATCTAAATACAGCCAAGAATCAGAAAACAAACAGAAAAGTCTCCTGCCAGCCAAAATGCTGTCACAAAATCCACGCACTAAGGGCCCCAGACTCTGAAGCCAGCCGCCTGGGTTAAAACAGCTACTATGCATATGACTCATATGTTCAAGAAGACAGAAGAAAACATAAACATTATGGAAAACACAGAAGACGTAAGAGAGACCCAAATGGAATGCAGATGTAAAACAGACTATCGAAAGTGAAAACTCAGCTGACGCAATTAACAAAGGAGACACAGCAGAAGGGGGAAAAGTGAGTGGAAATGAACATACAGCATTTTTCAAACTATCCAGGAAGAGAGAAAAAGACCGAAGAAAACGAACAGCGCATCAGGAAGGCGTGGGACAGTATTAAGCAGCCCAACACACACGCAACCGGGAGCCCCAGAAAAAGGCAGAAAAGTACTTGAAGAAATAATTAGTATTTCTTCATATTCGATTAAAACCTANCTGGGAAGAATCGATGGTGCATGTGTCATTTCTAGAATCAGGCCCATCTCGGGTATGTAGAGGGAGGGCTGGATTCCTGAGACTGTGAGCGGGTTCCAGCGGGACAGCTCCCCACGAGGAGCGCATGAGTGCCTGGGCGGAGGCTGTGTCCTGAGCGGTGGCAGGAGGAAGGGAAGGACCAAGGACAGGCCTCCAGGGCTCAACAGGGGAGCTGTCCCTGCCCTGGGCGTGGCGGGAGGAGGGGAAGAGGTGTGGCTTGATCTGGGACAGGGCTTGGCAGGAGCATGGAAAGGGCTCCCACCTGGGCGCTGTCCCCACACGGATGCAGGAGCAGTGGATGGTGCCCTAGACCTGGCTGGTGCCGGCAGAGGGGAGCCTTGGGGCAAGCCTGGCCACAGCGGACGCCGGGTTGGGGGAGGGGGGCGCGGGGAGTGAGCCCCACACTGCAGTGTTTGGGATCAGAGTGTGTGTTTGGGCTGCAGGTGTTCCTTATCCATCCGTCTTCAGTTAACATTTCCGGGCTCCTCTGGTGTCCTCAGCACTGTTCCCAGGTGTTTGATCCGGGCACGAAAACGTCGCCCAGGTGCATGGTCAGAGGACCAAGTGTCTAGCTCTCGGGAGGAAAGGAACCAGGGGAGAGACGTTCCCATCTGCTCCCCAGACTCGTCCGCCAGCTGCCCAGTGGGGTGACATCTCCCACCGGCGGACATTGGTGCTGCTGTCCGTCTGAGGCAGGGCGAGTCTGCCGGGAAGTCAGGGGCACAGTGTCCCAGGCAGGCTGCAGGAGTGGGAATGCCTGAAATCGAGTGTCTGGGGCCAGAAATGTGACAAAGATGACCTGGGTTAGGGGCGGGGCAGGGCCTCTTGCTCCCAAGAAGGTCCTCTAGGGCTGAGACCCCACCATGGAGGGCAGCCATGGGCAGGTAGTTGAGGGAAGTAGGGTGATGGCTGTTCCCTGCAGACCCATATGGGGGTGGAAAGAGGGGAATGTAGGGGCAGGAGTGTGGGGAGAGCCCTCTTGGGTCTGCAGGGAGTGCTGGGTGGCCCTCGGGTGGTCATCACAGGATGGAGGAGGAGGCTGGTGGGCCTTGTGGTGTCAGAGGGGAATGGGATGACCCAGAGCTTTCTAAGGTTCCTGTTGTCATCAGGCCCTAAGGAAACCAAGTACCATGTCTGTGGGAGGCCTTGAGAAGCCCTGGAGAAGGAGGGGAGGCCCGTGAGAGCTCTTCCTGGGGACAGAGGACAGAGAGCTGGATCTGTCCATCTGGACTCATGGGGCTCCTGCCGCCCCGCATCCGGCCATCAGGTCTCACCTCCTAGGACCTCCCACTCGGGGCCTCCCAGGGTAGGAGCAAGGGCTGGATGCAGGTGAGGCCTCTGGAGGGGGTCCCCCTGCCCGCTGAGTGCAGCCCGTGTGGTGCTCCTCAGGGGCCAGGGTGGACCCGGCTTCCTCCTGCACTTGCACGGCCTGGGAGGAGACAGATCCGGGCACCCGTGTGCTCACGTGGGCCTGTCCATTCACTGCTGGAACTGCTTGGTTCTTCACCTGTCTGGGCTGCGACGTGGAGGGAGGATTCAGAGAGGGCTCCCTGGAGGGGCTGGCCCGAGCTAGGTGGTGATGGAGGAGCAAGAGTTCTCTGCGGTGCTTCCCGCACCTTAGGCCACAGGGAGCCCTGCAGAGCTTGTGGCCAAGCAGGTCCCGATTCCCAGGTTCTGGTCTGGGTCTGACCCTTCACTGCTCCCTGGAGACCCTCAGTTTGGGACCAGGCAGGAATGGCTTCCTCCTGCACTTGCACGGCCTGGGAGGAGACAGATCCGGGCACCCGTGTGCTCACGTGGGCCTGTCCATTCACTGCTGGAACTGCTTGGTTCTTCACCTGTCTGGGCTGCGACGTGGAGGGAGGATTCAGAGAGGGCTCCCTGGAGGGGCTGGCCCGAGCTAGGTGGTGATGGAGGAGCAAGAGTTCTCTGCGGTGCTTCCCGCACCTTAGGCCACAGGGAGCCCTGCAGAGCTTGTGGCCAAGCAGGTCCCGATTCCCAGGTTCTGGTCTGGGTCTGACCCTTCACTGCTCCCTGGAGACCCTCAGTTTGGGACCAGGCAGGAATAACATGATCTTTAGAAGATGATGGAGCAGGAAGGGGGAATGACGGGCAGGGACAGTTCTCCTCAAGGGCAGCCACAAACAGACTGGAGGCAGGAGGAGCCTGGCGGAGCTGGTGTGTAAGATGTGCAGGTCAGCTGACCCAGCTTTCCTCCCAGAAGCTCCGCTCTCCCCTGGACCCACTTAGTCCCGAGGACACAGCCGGTCTCAGAGCAGCGTCAGGAATCTGGGATGCGTAGTCATCCTTGGGGGAGCTGGCCTTGGACACTCCCTTCTGTCCTGATCTCTGTGATCAGCAGATGGCTTGGTTTCTTTCTGGTTTCTCTTGATTCCGTTGATCCTGTTTTGTCTGTTCTTTTTAACTAACACGGTGCTGTTGTTACTACCGTAGCTTTGCGTTAACCCTGGAAGTCAGTTAATGTACTATAATTTCTCCAAGTTTGTTCCTTATTAAATTCTATTGGCTATTCTAGAGACTTTGAGTTTAATATAATTTTTCAGAAGCTTGTCTGTTGCTTGAGGGTGGCATTCCTTCTACAGGTAAATTTAAGCAAACCGACATCATAAAAATGTTGTGTCCAATCCTATAAACTCTATAAAGTTCAGTCGCTCAGTTATGTCCGACTCTTTGTGACCCCACAGGCTACAGCACACCAGGCTTCCCTGTCCTTCTCCGTCTCCCGGAGCTTGTTCCAAAACTCATGTCCGTCAGGTCGGTTATGCCATCCAACCATCTCATCCTCTGTCGACCCCTTCTCTTCCTGAGTTCAATCTTTCTCAGATCAGGGTCTTTTCCAGTTAGTTAGTTCTTCACAACAGGTGGCAAAGTATTCGAGCTTCAGCTTCACTTCAGCATATGTCCTTCCAATGAATATTCAGGGTTAATTTCCTTTAGGATTGACTGGTTTGATCTCCTTGCTCTTCAAGGGACTCTTACAGAGTCTTTTCCAACACCACAATTCAAAAGCACCAAATTTTAGGTGCTCAGCTTTTTTTTATGCTCCAACTCTCACATTCATACAAGACAACATGAAAAACCATAGCTTTAACTATATGGACTCTTATCGGTAAAGTAATGTATCTGCTTTTTAATATTCTGTCTAGGTTGGTCATAGGTTTTCTTCCAAGGAGCAAGCATCTTTCAATTTAATGGCTGCACTCACCATCTGCAGTGATTTTGGAGCCCAAGGAAATAAAGTCTCTCACTGTTTCCATGGTTTCCCCATCTATTTGCCATGAAGCGATGGGACTGGATACTATGATCTTAGCTTTTTGAATGTTGAGTTTTAAGCCAGCTTTTTCACTCTCCTCTTTCACCTTCATCAAGAGGCTCTTTAGTTCCTCTTTGCTTTCCACCATAAGGGTGGTGTCATCTGGGTATCTGAGGTTTTGCTATTTCTCCCAGCAACCTTAATTCCAGCTTGTGATTCATGCAGTCTGGAATTTCACATGAGGTCCTCTGCATATAAATTAAACATGCAAGCTGACAGTCCATGCCTTGATGTATTCCTTTCCCGATTAGGAACCAGTCTGTTGTTCCACATCTCTTCTGTTGATTCTTGATCTGCATACAGACTTCTCAGGAGGCAGAGAAGGTGGTCTGGTAGTCCCATCTCTTGACGTATTTTCCACGGTTTCTTGTGATCCACACAGCTAAAGGCTTTAGCAGAGTCAATGAAACGGAAATGGATGTTTTTCTGGCATTCTCTTACTTTTTCTACTATCTAGCAGAGTTTGGTAATTTGATCTCCAGTTCCTCTGTCTTTCCTAAATCCAGCTTGAACATCTGGAAGTTCTTGGTTCACGTATTGTTGAAACTTCACTTGGAGAACTTTAGCGTTCCTTTGCTAGCATGTGAGATGTGTGCAATTGTTGGTAGTTTGAAAATTGTTTGGCATTGCCTTTCTTTGGGATTGGAATGAAAAGTGACCTTTCCCAGACCTGTTGCCACTGCTGACTTTTCCAAGTTTGCTGGCCTAGCGAGTGTGGCACTTTAACAGCATCATCGTTTAGGGTTTGCAATAGCTCAGCTGGAATTCCATCACCTTCACTAGCTTTGTTTTATTGATGCTTCCTAAGGCCCACCACACTTCACACTCGAGGATGTCTGGCTGTATCTGAGTGACCACACTGTTGTGGTCATCCGCGTCATTAAGATATTTTTTGTATAGTTTTTCTGTGGATTTTTGCCACCTCTTCTTAATATCTTCTGCTTTGGTTAGGTTTGTACCATTTCTGTCTTTTACTGTGCCCATCTTTGCATGAAACGGTCCCTTGGTATCTCTGGTTTTCTGGAGGAAATATCTAGTCTTTCCCATTCCATTGTTTTCTTCTGTTTCTTTGCATTGATTACTTTGGAAGGCTTTCTTATCTTTCCTTGCTATTCTTTGGAACTCTGCATTCAGATGGATATATTTTTCATTTTCTCCTTTGCCTTTCACTTCTCTTGTTTTCTCTTATTTGTAAGGCCTCCTCAGACAACCATTTTGCCTTTTTGCATTTCTTGTTCTTGGGGATGGTTTTGATCACCACCTCCTGTACAATGTTACAAACCTCTGTCCATAGTTCTTTAGGACACTATTTATCACATCTAATCCCTTGAATATCTTTGTCACTTCCACTGTATAATCATAAGGGATTTGATTTATGTCATACCTGGTCTAGAGGTTTTCCCTGTTCTTCAATTTAATTCTGAATTTTGCAATACGGATTTCATGATGTAAATACTCTGGATCACCATTAATCTGGGTCCATTTTATAATCTCAGCCTATCTGTGCTCAGTCTCTCAGTTGTGTCTCACTCTCTGTGACCCTCTGGTCTGTAGTCCCGCCAGGCTCCTCTTCCATGGGATTCTCCGGCAAGAACACTGCAGTGGGTTGCCATTATAGTTTATGGTAATTAATGTATTAGGTATTTGTTCATTTACTAGATTTATAGTTTTTACTCTCTATGCCCTACACAACTTTTCTTAAGTTTATCTCAGTACTTTATGTTTTCGGATAATGTAATAAAGGGTATTTAAAGTTTTTATTGTTAAATATTATATAAAAATAGACAGAAATCTATATAAGTCCACACACACACATTCATGTGTATTTGTGTTTGCATCTACTGCCTGTCTCCCTATCTGTATCTACCATCTATCCATCTGGATCATCCATCTGGTGTGAGTACCGTTTCTCTGATTTGGCTAAATTATAGTCCTCCGTTCATGGAGGGTTCCATCATTAGCCATGCTTGGCAGGTATGTTTCATGCACGCACACATATGAGTGTATGCTTAATAACGCAAGAAGCCCCTTTAGTGTCTCCATAACAACAGCTTCACTAGTCATCATTGGTGGCCATGCCCTCTCCCCAAGACCTCTTGCTCCCCCTTACTCATAGAACATCATCCTAAACCTACCTCTAAACTGACTGAATTGTACCTTTGTGTTTGGACCTTCAGTAACATTTCTCGGTTTCTGCTATAACAAGTAATTCTGAATAAATATTCTTTTTTGGTATACCTAGTCCAAAGACTGATTATGTTCCTGGAATGTGTTCCTGTGATGTGTTCTTATAACTAGAATTTTTATGTTATCAACATTGACGTTCCACCGTCTACAATTCATCTTCCGAAAATCCACAATTACTTTCCACCATCCCTCAGTCAATTCCCAAAGCCCATCACCTCTCACTCTTCTGCATCCACCATCCACAATTTACTCCTCACTATTCTTTAGATTTCAAATCCTGAAAGGTGATGCTGTGAAAGTGTTGCGCTCAATATGCCAGCAAATTTGGACAACTCAGCAGTGGCCACAGAACTGGAAAAGGTCAGTTTTCATTCCAATCTCAAAGAAAGGCAATGCCAAAGAACGCTCAAACTACTGCACATTGCACTCATCTCACACGCTAGTAAAGTAATGCTCAAAATTGTTCAAGCCAGGCTTCAGCAATATGTAAACCATGAAGTTCCTGATGTTCAAGCTGGTTTTAGAAAAGGCAGAGGAACCAGACATCAAATTGCAAACTGATCTCTAGTTTTCATCGTTTGATTCCTTTGTTTTCTTCTATTTCTTTGCATTGATCACTTTGGAGGGCTTTCTTATCTTTCGTTGCTATTCTTTGGAACTCTGCATTCAGATGGATATATCTTTCCTTTTCTCCTTTGCCTTTCATTTCTCTTGCTTTCTCTTTATTTGTAAGGCCTCCTCAGACAACCATTTTGCCGTTTTGCATTTCTTCTTCTTGGGGATGGTTTTGATCACCACCTCCTGTACAATGTTACAAACCTCTGTCCATAGTTCTTCAGGACACTCTATCAGATCTAATCCCTTGAATATCTTTGTCACTTCCACTGTATAATCGTAAGGGATTTGATTTAAGTCATACCTGGTCTAGAGGTTTTCCCTGTTCTTCAATTTAATTCTGAATTTTGCAATACGGAGTTCATGATGTAAATACTCTGGATCACCATTAATCTGGGTCCATTTTACAATCTCAGCCTGTCTATGCTCAGTCTTTCAGTTGTGTCTGACTCTCTGTGACCCTCTGGTCTGTGGTCCTGCCAGGCTCCTCTTCCATGGGATTCTCCAGGCAAGAACACTGCAGTGGGTTGCCATTATAGTTTATGGTAATTAATGTATTGGGTATCTGTTCATTTACTAGATTTATATTTTTTACTCTATATGCCCCACACAACTTTTCTTAAATTTATCGTAGTATTTTATGTTTTTGGTTAATATTATACAGGGTATTAAAATTTTTATTGTTAAGTATTATATAAAAATAAATAGAAATCTACATATGTACACACACATACATTTATGTGTATTTGTTGTTTGCATCCACTGCCTGTCTCTCTATCTATATCTACCATCTATCCTACTGGATCATCCATCTGGTGTGAGTACCATTTCTCTGAATTGGCTAAATTATAATCCTCGATTCATGGAGGGTTCCATCATTAGCCTTACTTGGCAGGAATGTTTCAGGCATGCACACATATGAGTGTATGCTTAGTAATGCAAAGAGCCCCTTTAATATCCCCATAAAAACAGCTTCACTAGTCATCACTTGTGTCCACGTCCTCTCCCCAAGACCCCTCGGTCCCCTTTACTCATAGAACATCATCCTAAACCTACCTCTGAATTGACTGAATTGTCCCTTTGTGTTTGGACCGTCAGGACCATTTCTCGGTTTCTGCTATAACAAGTAATTCTGTAATAAATATTCTTTTTTGGTATATCTAGCCCAAACACTGATTATGTTCCTGGGATGTCTTCTTATAACTAGAATTTTTATGTTATCAACATCGATGTTCCTCGGTCTACAATTCATCTTCCAATATCCACAATCACTTTCCACCATCCCCCAGTCAATTCCCAAAGCCCATCGCCTCTCACTCTCCTGCATCCACCATCCACACGTTACTCCTCCCTATTCTTTAGCAACCATCAATCACCACCATCTGCTTTCCACCATCAACCTTCCACCTTTCACCACCTCCCACCCATCACCCATGATTCACTTTCTTCATCCCATCCTCCACTATGTTCCTGGGATGTCTTCTTATAACTAGAATTTTTATGTTATCAACATCGATGTTCCTCGGTCTACAATTCATCTTCCAATATCCACAATCACTTTCCACCATCCCCCAGTCAATTCCCAAAGCCCATCGCCTCTCACTCTCCTGCATCCACCATCCACACGTTACTCCTCCCTATTCTTTAGCAACCATCAATCACCACCATCTGCTTTCCACCATCAACCTTCCACCTTTCACCACCTCCCACCCATCACCCATGATTCACTTTCTTCATCCCATCCTCCACCACTGGCCATTTGCTTTCCATTTTCAACATTCCACACTCCACCACACTCGTTTCCCCAATTACCTCCCACCACCCACCCTCCAAAACTCTCCACACATCCTCTGCCAGCCTCCATTCACCTCTGACAGTCCACCTGTTTCTTCCCACCTTTCACCGCAACACATCCACCACCCTGGGACAGGACCATCTTCCGCGTCAGCTTCATGGCGGCGGGCCGCCAGGACCCGAGATCCCCGCAAAGCTCTCAAACCTCTCGCTACCTCGGCGGATGTTGGCCAGGCCGGCGCGCGTCCCCAAGGGGCGGGGCCCGCGTCGTTAGGTGCGCGTCCTGAGAGCCCATTGGCCCTCTCTGAGGGGGCGGGCCGGCGCGAGCGCAGCGCGGCCGCTTGGGCTTCCGCCTCGCGTCTTGGCTCCTCCCCCAGCTGCTCCGACCAGCCCCTGGAGCCGCTTGCCCCGTCCTGCGCTTGCGCAGTGATGGTGACGCAGGGCTCTGACGTAGCTCTGCAGCGGCCGGATTGGAGCCGCCAGTCGGCTACGAGAGACCTCTCCCGAGGCCCAGATCCTAAGCCAGGTCCACATCCCCGCCCCGAAGCCCGAATTTCAACCCCGGGCCCCAGTCCTGGTCCCGAGGCTGGTGAGTTGGAAGTGATGGTCTCTTTCAGTTCAGTTCAGTCGCTCAGTCGTGTCCGACTCTTTGCGACCCCATGAACCGCTAGACACCTTTGAGCTGAGGTTTTCAAGTTCCGCTGCATATTGGGGTTCCCAGAGTGTTGTTAGGCTGCAGCTGGCAGGCGTGGGGAGGGCCCCAGGGGACGCTCGGAGCCCATGGTCCTGAACTGTGCTCCCTGCCTCGTCCTAGGCGTGGCTATCAAGATCCCGATTGTCTGCGTGGTGCTGGAAGGGGGCCCCGGCACACTGAACGTGAGTCCTACTGGGGATGGGCCTCTTGGGTCAAGTTCTGTGGTGGGTGAGTAACTGTCCAGAGTGCTGTGACCTGCCTCCCAGGGAGGCTGTTGGCAAGAGGGGACGGAGAGCCTGTCCACTGATGGGGAGAGGTGCGTTCACCATGCGCAGTCTCTCTGGGTGGGTGGGTCGGAGCCTTCTGAGAGGCCCTGCCGTGGGAGGGTCAGCCCTGGGGCTTGACCAGCACAGAGCGAAGAGGGGTTCCAGAGGGACTGCAGCCCTCACCTGTAGGGCCCCAGGACAGCCTGTGGGGGGCTTCTACAGCTCTGCACTCAGGCTCCCAGGAGGGATCCTCAAAGTACAGCCCTCAGCAACCCCCGCCCCCAGCCCCTTTACATTTAGCAGCTGAATGTAAAGCAGGTTCTGACACACGGCCATGGAGCTTCATGCTGAACCACTGTCCAGCAGGGAATGTGCCTGCCTCATGGAACTCTGGCCAAACTGACCTCTGCCATAGGACTGTAGGATGATTGCAGCTGCAGGATTGCCCTGGAGAAGCTGGACTGCCTGCCTCCTCCAGCTCTGGTGGATGCCACTTGCTTGGCTTGAGCCCGCATCGCTCCAGTCTCTGCTCTTGGCCACATGACGGTGGCCGTGGGTCCCTTGTCCACAAGGATGAAGTGGGAGTGGTTGCTGTCCAGACAGGTCAGGTGCCCTTGGCCTCCCTCGTCCATGATGTACTCGGCAGGGAAGCCGCCCTGGGGATGGAGAGAGGTGGGCGGGACAGACAGACAGCTCTGCATCTTTCACGCCAGGAATGGGTGCTCTAGCAGGCGGGATAAGTGATGCTCCCCACCAAGATATCAGGTCCTACTTTGCCGACTAAGGTCCGTCTAGTCTATGGCTTGCCGACTAAGGTCCATAGTCTAAGGCTATGGTTTTTCCAGTAGTCATGTGTGGATGTGAGAGTTGGACTGTGAAGAAGGCTGAGCACTGAAGAATTGGTGCTTTTGAACTGTGGTGTTGGAGAAGACTCTTGAGAGTCCCTTGGACTGCAAGGAGATCCAACCAGTCCATTCTGAAAGAGATCAGCCCTGGGATTTCTTTGGAAGGAATGATGCTAAAGCTGAAGCTCCAGTACTTTGGCCACCTCACACAAAGAGTTGACTCATTGGAAAACCATTTCTCGGTTTCTGCTATAACAAGTAATTCTGTAATAAATATTCTTTTTTGGTATATCTAGCCCAAACACTGATTATGTTCCTGGGATGTCTTCTTATAACTAGAATTTTTATGTTATCAACATCGATGTTCCTCGGTCTACAATTCATCTTCCAATATCCACAATCACTTTCCACCATCCCCCAGTCAATTCCCAAAGCCCATCGCCTCTCACTCTCCTGCATCCACCATCCACACGTTACTCCTCCCTATTCTTTAGCAACCATCAATCACCACCATCTGCTTTCCACCATCAACCTTCCACCTTTCACCACCTCCCACCCATCACCCATGATTCACTTTCTTCATCCCATCCTCCACCACTGGCCATTTGCTTTCCATTTTCAACATTCCACACTCCACCACACTCGTTTCCCCAATTACCTCCCACCACCCACCCTCCAAAACTCTCCACACATCCTCTGCCAGCCTCCATTCACCTCTGACAGTCCACCTGTTTCTTCCACCTTTCACCGCAACACATCCACCACCCAACAGCCACCATTCATTTACCACCCAACATCTTCTATCCACAATAGGTCATCCACCTAAAACCCTGTAACCTCACCATCCATTTCCCACTATCCACTTCCCACCATCATGTGCCATTATTCAAATCCCAGTCTCTACTATCCACCTTCCACCACCACCCTTCCACCCTTACTTCACTTTCCACCACCCATCTTCCCTTCCCTACCATCCTCGTTCACCACCTTCTACTGTGGATTTTTCACCTTCCACTGTCCTCCCATGTCCACCCACATTTACCACCCACTAGCCACCACACATCACCTACCACTCACCACCCAAAACTCACTGTACACCATCCATCTATCCACCTGCCACCACTCACCCTGAGCCGTCCACCTTCCGCGTCCACTTACAGTCTCAACCTTCCATTGCCCATCTTCCACCTTCCAAAACCCATATTTCACTGTCCATCCCACTACTCACATCCACATAAGTTTTCAGCTTCAACCAACAGAATCACCTTCCGCCTGTGACCACTCATTGTATACCTGCCACCAACCCTGCACCATCGCCCTCCACCTTCCACACTTTACCATCCACCTGCCTCCTGTCACCTTCCACCATTCAGCTTCCATCAAACACCACTATTTTCCACCACCCCCACCAGCTACTTTCTGCCACACACCATCCACCATGGACCTATTACATCCCCCCATCTACCTTCTACCATCGACCAGCCACCACCATCCTCCATGATCCATTTCTACCTTCTCCACTCCACCGTGCTCCTCGACTATTCACAACCCACTTTCCTCTCTTTGACTTTCCAGCAACTTTCATCCTCTTTGCCTGTCCTTCCTTTTCATCTCTTTGTGATCACCAGATTTTACCAATTAATAGTATCTCTTGGATTTGTATTTCTTTTTAAACACTCTCAGCTGACACTTATTCAAACAACATAAATACATACTGCAGAAGGGAATAGCAACCCACTGCAGTATTCTTGCCTTGAGAATCCATGGACAGAGGAGCCTGGGGGGCTACATAACAACACTGATAGGCAACTGATACACAAGAGTGAAAAAACTGGCTTGAAACTCAAAAACTCAACATTCAAAACACTAAGATCATGGCATCCAGTCCCATCGCTCCATAGCAAATAGATGGAGAAACAATGGAAACAGTGACAGACTTCACTTTCTTGGGCCCCAAACTCACTCTAGATGGTGACTGCAGCCATGAAATTAAAAGAGGTTTCCTCCCTGGAAGAAAAGCTATGACCAACCTAGACAGCATATTAAAAAGAAGAAATGTTACTTTTCCAACAAAGGTCCATCTAGTAAGGCCATGGTTTTTCCAGTAGTCATGCATGGATGTGAGACTTGGACTATAAAGAAATCTGAGTGCAGAAGAATTGATGCTTTTGAACTGCGGTGTTGGAGAAGACTCTTGAGAGTCCCTTGGACTGCAAGATCAAAGCAGTGAATCGTAAAGGAAATCAATCTTAAATATTCATTAGAAGGATTGATGTTGAAGCTGAAGCTCCAATACTTTGGCCACCTGATGGGAAGGACTGACTCATTGGAACAGACCATGATGCTGGGAAAGATTGAAGGCAGGAGGAGAAGGGGATGACATGATGAGATGGTTGGATGGTATCACCCACTCAATGAACTTGAGTTTGAGAAGCTCTTGGAGTTGGTCATGGACAGGGAATCTTGTTGTGCTTCAGTCCATGGGGTTGCAAAGAGCCAGACATGACTGAGTGACTGAACTGAACTGATTACACACAAAAGAAACATCTGAGGTAAAAGGCATTCCTTAATGAGATGAGGACTGTTTTCTAACTAGATGGTTCTCATGTGCAAGGGTCAGGAGCAGTCTGCTGCAACAAGACCAGTTTAGTCTTAAGTTACGCTGTGTTTTTTCAATAGCTGTAAAGCCACGACATTTTGCAGAATACACAGAAATGGAGGCATTGGTACATGATAGCAATGTCCCTCAACTGCTTATTGAACTCCAACCTAATATCCTTTCTCAGAAGGTGATCTGTAATAAAAGGTATAAAAACATTTAAAATGCTTTATCAGGTCTCAACCAGGCTACCTTTTCATTCACATGCTCTGAAAGCAAAGGATCCGAAACTCTGTACTTGTCAGATGATATGTTATCCTGTCGTTCTCAGTTGCTGGGACACTTACTGGCATGGCCTCACCTCTGCTTACAGTGATTCTCCGTCACCAAGTGGTACTTTGTTCAACCTGATACATTCTGAGAGGGCTGGGAATGTGCAAATGTTCACTCCATTGCGTTTTAGCCCATTTGACATTTTTTCAATAAAATGCTCTGGCCATTCCAAAATTTTAAATCTATTTTCACCAAACCTTGGAGGTACAAATTATTTTCATTCTACTGATCCTAATGGCCTGTGTCTGCTATGCAGCCTGACCCTCCTTGTCAAGCCTGGGAACTGAGTTAGACTTACCTTCTGTCAGACCAGGTCTGACCCAGTTTTCTGAATGAAATAAAAACATTAACATGATTTTCCAGCAATTTTCAAAAAGAAAATCCTGAGAAATAAAATTATAGGACATACCTTATAAACGTCTAAAGGCAGTGAGGCCAAGATTTAGAACACCTAGATGTAATTAATTGACCCACTTTATAATCTGCCATTAAAAGAAAATCAGTCTATATACCGATTTCCTTACTTAATTCGTAAAATTTAATGAAAGTATGTAGGCAAATGTTCAGGTTATATACTGAGCAAGGAGAATGATGACAAAAAATGTGTATATATTGGTATTGAACATTATTCCCAGGAGCTAAAGGCTAAGGAAGAATTAAGTGGAAAAAGCATTTAAAAAATCCCTGCCTCACTAATTCATGATCGAAGCCTCCTTGATGTTTAATGAAAAAGAAAGTTATGCATTGCTAAAACTAATCAGTCTGATAGCTAGCACTTTCCAACGTATGTCTGCAGTGTTATTTAAGAATATTCAGTTTATCCATATAAGAAAAGAAAAGAGAAGTGAGTAGTCTGACTCTTGAAATCATTTACTGGGGAGGAACTCGGTATTCACAAGAAGCTCATGTTCACGAGGCCAGACTTTATCTAAACATAGCTGACTTTCGCTTTGGCCCCACTGCTTCCTACCAGAGGAAAAAATTTAAAGACATAAAAGCAGAAAGAACAGGGTAGTGAATTTCTATGTGTCAGCTCTAGCAATTTCCTATGTTTGGCCAATAACGTCTCATCTAGACCTTCCCATCGCTTATGCTGCTTTTTCTTTTAAGCAAGTTCCAGACTTGTTCATCTGCAAAGACTTCACTGTGCATCCTGGCAGTGCCTTTGTGATGGTGGCAAAGGACACGGACTCCCCATTAGCCAGATGTCGGTACCTTGCTGCTAGTGTCCAAATATTTTCGCCCTCCTCTCTTCCTTTTTCCATCAGTTTCCTGACTGTAGGAAACTGATTCTTTTGTTGAGATAGCCCATTATGTTCACTATTTCAAATTCTTCTTTGCTCTCACATTTTCTTATTTCTTTTAGACTGTTCAGTTCAGTTCAGTCGCTCAGTCGTGTCTGACTCTTTGCGACCCCATGAATCACAGCACGCCAGGCCTCCTTGTCCATCACCAACTCCCGGAGTTCACTCAGACTCATGCCCATTGAGTCAGTGATGCCATTCAGCCATCTCATCCTCTGTCCTCCCCTTCTCCTCCTGCCCCCAATCCCTCCCAGCATCAGAGTCTTTTCCAATGAGTCAACTCTTTGCTATGGCAAAGAGTGAAGAGGAACTAAAAAGCCTCTTGATGAAAGTAAAAGAGGAGAGTGAAAAAGTTGGCTTAAAGCTCAAATTCAGAAAACGAAGATCATGGCATCTGGTCCCATCATTTCATGGGAAATAGACGGGGAAACAGTGTCAGGCTTTATTTTTGGAGGCTCCAAAATCACTGCAGATGGTGACTGCAGCCACGAAATTAAAAGACACTTACTCCTTGGAAGAAAAGTTATGACCAACCTAGATAGTATATTCAAAAGAAGAGATATTACTTTGCTGACTAAGGTGCGTCTAGTAAGGCTATGGTTTTTCCAGTGGTCATGTATGGATGTGAGAGTTGGATTGTGAAGAAGCCTGAGCGCCGAAGAATTGATGCTTTTGAACTGTGGTGTTGGAGAAGACTCTTGAGAGTCCCTTGGACTGCAAGGAGATCCAACCTGTCCATTCTGAAGATCAGCCTTGGGATTTCTTTGGAAGGAATGATGATAAAGCTGAAACTCCAGTACTTTAGAATGTTAATTGAACTCATTTGAAATTCTTGGGCTCTCTGTTTGAAAATATTAGCACATACTGTGATGGAGTCTAAATCACTGTCTCCATTCTAATTATCAAATAGTTGTACTCATCACACATGTTCCCCTCAGGTCATTCCTCAGGGTGCTCTGGCCCTTGGCAGCTGGCCTCAGTGGCCACAGCTCAGGGAGCTGAGGGGTGGGGAGAGGTGGGGAGCACGGGGGTGGGGGGGG
>SJXQ01012004.1:109903-128119 GCA_006408695.1 Aepyceros melampus | reverse complement strand
GGAATGGAGCGAGACGGGGAAGGTGACACGGGTGCGGTGGGGACAGGTCTCACGGTCATCAGCCAGGCGCATCCGCCCTCCCAGGAGCTCAGCTCGGTCCAGTGATGCAGCCCAGAAACACGCCCCTGTGGGGAGGCGAACAGGTCCACAGAAACCCCAAAACCTGAGACTTCATGCCCTCTGAGTTCCCTTGGGGCCCAAACTGCTGACATCCAGGAGCAGATGGGCTCCACTTCCAGGCTAATTCAGGGGCCACATGGCTGTGCACCCCGGCATGTTTGTGCTTGGGCCCTGCTGCCGGGGCCAGGCAGCTTCAGACCCCTCCCCACACGCATGACACTCAAGACCCAGCAAACTCGCCTCTTAGTGAGTGTGTCGGTGCTTTCTCAGCAGGGTACAAGTCTCCTGTCTTAACCAGTCAGAGGCTTGTGCTGTGGGGCTGACAGGTGGATGCCCTCAGGTCACTGGGGACTGAATGCAGGTGCCCACCATGGGCAGTGACACAACCCCACGGACCCAGACACAGGCCAGAGTGCTTGCAACAAGAGCTGGCTTACGGTGGCAGTACTGGACCTCAGGGAGCTCCCCCGGAGCTCCTCTCTCTTGGTGACCACCTCCTCCCCCTTGCACAGAGTGTTAAAGCCAGGGCAGCAGGTTCACGCAGCCCACGGCTGGCACCCAGGTCTCGCTCAGAAGCCTCACTTCTTCAGGGCAAGGCAGCATGAGAAGGAACAGGGAAAATTCATGTTTACAGGCCATCAATCTCGGGGATTCATTTCAAGAGAAAATATATGTTCAATGTGATGTTTTTGCCCCCTCCCCCAGATATGCAGGGGAGGGGTGGGTGCCCATTGTGCCTGGCCTCCCCTTTGCCCCTCCACTGCCTGGTGGGTGCTGGCGTTTGAATTCACACTTGGATAGCACTGGGTGGAGCTTTCTGAAGACCCGGGTATTAAATACAGATCCCACAATGGAACCCCCAGGGTGGCCACCCAGTATGTCTTCCCCAGGGAGGGGGGGGTGCCACAGCAGAGGATAGGTGCCAGGCACCGGAAGGGAGCTCGTGCTGGGAGCACTCCACGCTGGGTCACCTGCCCTTCTGAGGTGACTGCCAGGGTGACTTCAGGTCAGCAAGTGAACACTTGAAAAATGATTTGTCCCCAGGAAAGAGTACAGAATAAGAGGTGCATGTCCCCTCGAGTCATTTGCCCACAGAACTGCCTGGCCCTGCTGATCGTTGTTCTGACTCACAAGTCCTCCTGGCTACAGCAGCCACCTCTGAGGGCTTTGTCCAAGCCCCACGCTGGGGGTCCAGCTGCCTGACTGGCTGCACGCCCTCCTCCCAGAGGCAGTGAAGAGCCTAATGGGAGGGGTGAGAGCCCCCGGTGAGGCCGAGTGGAGAACACACCGCACACACAGAGCAGAGGCGCGCTGGTCCTGGCCTCTGGTGGCTTCTCCTGCAGCCCCAGCCCGTCTACCCGCCTGTCTTCTCAGGTGTACACAGCACCCGCCAGCGGAATCCTTCCAGCAAGGCCAGTCCCCTGTGCAGTCCCCCAACGGTGCCCAGGGCCACTGCTTCCCGGCAGCCTGCCTCCAGCTCGGCCTGGGGGACTCGACAGCCACTAGGCAGACAGACCCAGTTCTGAGAAAATCTTGATGGTTTTTTTCAAGGTTTCTGCCTTCTCCGTGAAACTGCTGAAGAATCATTTTTTTCATTCTAAGACATGAACCCTGAATTATTTCACTTTCCATAAATGTTTTAACTAAATTATAGGACATCTCACAGAGTAAGCAAACCCTCAATACACTGAGCCTCTGGCCCCAGGGTCTGCCCCCATCCTGCTCCTCTGCCACAGCAGCCACCAGCAGCCCGACACCGCATTACTGATCATTGCTGCCTGCCTTAGTACGTGTTACACAAGTGCTTTCCAGACCTTCGAATTAACGTGTGATCTCTGTACTGACTAAAAACACGCATTAATAAGGCTTATCCCTTACATCCTCTCTGTTCTCAGAGTTACTTTCTCTCAGTTGTGTTTTCTCAATAGATCACTCCCTTCTGTGTTTATTTTCCTCAGAAGTTTGACAGCCATTCATTCACATTTGTGAGTAAACGTCTTGGTTGACGAACAGAGGCAGCTGGCATGGCCTCCTGAGCCTCTTTCCGGGAAGGGCCTGTGCATACAGGGAGAGCCTGGACCCACGTCTGTCTAGACCAGGGGTCCAGAGTCCAGATTGGCCCCTAACCGGCTGTCGGCATGGGAGCCTCACTGTGGGCAGGACTCCCACCAGGGAAGCTCTGGCTTCACCCCAGGTGTCCCAGGGCAGCACATCCTTGACGCTAACCCTTTGCCGCCAGGCCACCTCTGCCCTGCGAGCTGGGGCTGCTTCACGCAGTTTCATCGGCTGCTGGGTCTGGGGCAGCTGTCACGGGCACACGTGCGCAGGTGTAGTCGGTTCTGCAGGTCCCCTGGCCGGCACTGGGTGCACTCAAGGCCACAGCCTCTCGAGGACAGAGTCAGGACGAGCGGCTCGGGAAAGAAAGGGGGTCTGTTTAGGTACAACTGGTGGGGAATCTTGTAATGGGACAGAACTTTCTGTGAATGAATGGATAACGCTTATATTATTTTCTTTTGCAATTCCATGACTCCTTGACATAAGATCAAAATCAAGGGTTACTCTCCAATGATACTTAAACCTTAGAATTGCAACATTTTACATTAAAACTAGACATTGTCGGTTAACTAACTGTATAAATATTTTTCAAGTGAAAGTGTTAGTCACTCAGTCATGTCCAGTTCTTTGCAATCCCATGGACTATAGCCTGCCAGGCTCCTCTGTCCATGAGATTCTCCAGGCAACAATACTGAAGTGAGTAGCCATTTCCTCCTTCAGAGGATCTTACCAACTCAGAGATTGAACCCAAGTCTCCTGCATTGTAGGCAAACTGTTTACCGTCTGAGCCACCAGGGAAACTCCATAAATATTTTTCATATTCTATGTTAAATAAACTACCATCTTTAGCAAGAATGGAGAAAATAAAGCTACAAGACAGCAGCTAGTCCAGGTTCTAGTACCAGCCATGTACTTTCCTGGGGCAGGGAGCCCACATGGGCCCAGGAGCTCCTGTCTATAAGTCTCTGGGGTCAATACTGCCACAGGACAGACACCCAGAAGGAGCCTGTGTTTCCGGGGCTGCAAAGTGAGAACTGGGGTAATGAGCTAACCACAGGCTACTGTGCAGAAAACAGTAAAAGCAGCAACAGCTTGGCGGTCCTGAGAGTGTCTCTGCTGCTGTATATCCAGCATGCTGAGTCAGAGCTCTCAGAGCAAAAGCAGGAAAAACCATGAACTGGCCTAGTAATGGACACGAGGGAAACTCAGGAAGCCTGGCTGGGGGCGCTGGTGTTTCTCTTGCTTCCCTTGCAAGGGTGTTTCCTGGGCCACACACGCTGTGATCAGAGGCATCACACACACAGCGAAGAGAAACGGGTGCCTAGGGGACGACGGCTCCTGTTACAGAGGCTGCTGTTCACTCATTAAATGGCCAGGACAACGTGTAGTTACAATCTGGACTGAGTGGGGCCTTCATTCTGCAAACACGCGAAACCCCGAGCAGAGCTAAAGGGGAAGGAAATAGAGTGCACAGCACAGTAATGGCCACGCAGTCCGTCGGCCAGGCCGTGTGTACCGGGCCTGCAGCCCCTGGAGTGGAGCACCCGGGGACATCCATCTCATTTCCCCTGGGCTGATGGAGGGGGTGGGAACCAATGGGAAGCATGAGTCTGTGAAGGCAAGGCAGCCACACACACCCATTCTGTTGTCTTCAGCTCCCCAACCCCAGACACAGATCATGAGACTGTGGGCTCCACCTGGTGGACCTCAGGCCAAATCAGACCCCCTTCTTATACCAGGTCAGGGTGGGGGGTGTTTAAAGCACCAACTTAGGCGAAATACTGGGTGCTGCGGCCCACAAGGTGATATGCACGCTGCTGGCAACCTGGCCCAGAGGACAGGGGACCAAGCCAGCCTCATC
This sequence comes from Aepyceros melampus, assembly GCA_006408695.1. NCBI lineage: Eukaryota > Metazoa > Chordata > Mammalia > Artiodactyla > Bovidae > Aepyceros > Aepyceros melampus. The sequence continues at coordinate 124,083 of SJXQ01012004.1, read as the reverse complement.
CCCGGGACAACAGGGCTGGTGGGTGGAAGGGAAAGTGCTCCTACCCCAAGCACACACCCTGAGGACAAGAGGGGAGCTCCAATTCTGGTGCAGGGGAAAGAGGACATCTGGGCAGGGCAGGACAGCAGACCCCAGGACAGACACAGAACATGCGGCTCCACAGGAGGCACCTCAGACAGGGTTCAAGTCCTCCATGTGCCATCATATCTACCAGTGTGGGCAAGAATCCCTTAGAAGAAACAGAGGACCCCTCAAAGTGAACAAGAGTCCTAAAAGCAGTACTTGGGTACAATCTCAAAAATGACAGAATGAACTCAGTTCATCTCCAAGGCAAACCATTCAGCATCACAGTAATCCAAGTCTATGCCCCAACCACTAACACTGAAGAAGCTGAACAGTTCTGTGAAGACCTACAAGACCTTCTAGAACTAACACCCAAAAAAACGATGTTCTTTTCATCCGAGGGGACCGGAATGCAAAACAGGAAGTCAAAAGATACTTGGAATAACAGGCAAGTTTGGACTTGGGAGTACAAAATGAAGTGGGGCAAAGGCTAACAGTTTTGCCAAGAGAACACACTGGTCATTAGTAAACATCCTTTTCTAAGAACACAAGAGATGAGTCTATACATGGCCATCGCCAGGTGGTCAATACCGAAATCAGACTAAGTATATTCTTTACCGCCGAAGATGAAAAAGCTCTATACAGTCAGCAAAAACAAGACCAAGAGCTGACTATGGTTCAGATAATGAGTTCCTTATTGCAAAATTCAGGCTTAAATTGAAAAAAGTAGGGAAAACTACTAGGGCATTCAGGTATGACTAAATCAAATCCCTTATGATTATACAGTGGAAGTGACAAATAGATTCAAGGGATTAGATCTGATAAGAGTGTCTGAAGAACTATGAACAGAGGTTCCTAACATTGTACAGGATGACCAAAATCATCCCAAAGAAACAGAAATGCAAGAGAGCAAAGTGGTTGTCTGAAGAGGCCTTACAAATAGCTGAGAAAATAAGAGAAGAAAGGCAAAGGAGAAAGGGAAAATATGCCCAAGTGAATGCACAGTTCCAGGAACAGCAAGGATAGACAAGAACGCCTTCTTAGGTTAACAATGCAGAGAAATAGAGGAAAACAACAGAATGGGGAAGACTAGAAATCTCTTCAAGAAAACTGGAGATACCAAGGGAAGATTTCATGCAAGAATGGGCACAATAAAGGACAGAAATGGTATGGACCTAACAGAAGCAGAAGATATTAAGAGGTGGCAAGAATACACACAATTATACAAAAAAGGTCGTAATGACCCAGATAACCTCGATGGTATGGTCACTCAGCTAGAGCCAGACATCCTGGAGGGTGAAGTCAAGTGGACCTTAGGAAGCATCACTACAAACAAAGCTAGTTGCTGCTGCTGCTGCTAAGTCGCTTCAGTCATGTCTGACTCTGTGCAAGCCCACCAGGCTCCCCCATCCCTGGGATTCTCCAGGCAAGAACACTGAAGTGGGTTGCCATTTCCTTCTCCAATGCATGAAAGTAAAAAGTGAAAGTGAAGTCACTCAGTCGTGTCTGACTCTTAGTGAACCCATGGACTGCAACCCACCAGGTTCCTCTGTCCATGGGATTCCAGGCAAGAGTACTGGAGTGGGGTGCCACTGCCTTCTCTGCAAAGCTAGCTGAGGGGATGGATTTCAGCTGAGCTATTTCAACTCCTAAAAGATGATGTTGTCAAAGTGCTACACTTAATATATCAGCAAATTTGGAAAACTCAGCAGGGGCCCCAGGACTGAAAAAGGTCAGTTTTCATTCCAATTGCAAAAATGGCAATGCCAAAGAATGCTCAAACTACTGTACAGTTGCACTCATTTCACATGTTAGCAAGGTAATGCTAAAAATCCTTCAAGCTAGGCTTCAGTAGTACATGAACTGAGAACTTCCAGATGTACAAGCTAGATACAGGAAAGGCAAGGGAATGAGAGATTAAACAGACAACATTCAATGGATCAACATATCTACTTTTGCTTCACAGACTATGCTAAAGCTTTGACTGTGTGGATCACAAGAAACTGTGTAAAATTCCTAAAGAGGTGGGAATACAGACCACCTTACCTGTCTCTTGAGAAATCTGTATGCAGGTCAAGAATCAACAGTTAGAACCAGACATGGAACAACAGTCTGGTTCCAAATTGGGAAAGGAGTACGTCAAGGCTGTCATTGTCGCCCTCCTTATTTAACTTATATGCAGAGTACATCATGCGAAATGCCAGGCTGGATGAATCACAAGTTGGAATCAAGACTTTTGAGAGAAATATCAACAACCTCAGATATGCAGATGATACAACTCTAATGGTAGAAGGCGAAGAGGAGAGTGAAAAAGTTGACTAAAAACTCAACATTCAAAAAACTAAGATCATGGCATCTGGTCCCATCACTTTATGGCAAATAAATGCAGAAACAATGGAAACAGTGACAGACTTTATTTTCTTGGGCTCCAAAATCACTGTGGATGGTGACTGCAGCCATGAAATTAAAAGATGCTTGCTCCTTGGAAGGAAAAGTTATGACAAATCTAGACAGTGTACTAAAAAGCAGAGATATCTCTTTGCCAACTAAGTCAAAGCTATGGTTTTTCCAGTAATCTTGTATAGATGTAAGAGTTGGATCATAAAGAAGGCTAAGCGCCAAAGAACTGATGCTTTCAAATTGTGGTGATGAAGAAGACTCTTGAGTCCCTTGGACAACAAGGAGATCAAATCAGTTAATCCTAAAGGAAATGAACCATGAATATTCATTGGAAGGACTGTTTCTGAAGCTCCAGTACTCTGGCCACCAGATGTGATGAGCTGACTCATTAGAGAAGACTTTGATGCTGGGAAAGATTAAGGCCACTAGGAGAAAGAGGCGACAGAGGACAAGATGGTCGGATGGCATCACCAACTCAACAGACATGAGTTTGAGCAAACTCTGGGAAATGGTGAAGGACAGGGAAGCCTGGCGTGCTGCAGTTCATGGGGTACAAAGAGTCAGATATGACTGAGCAACTGAACAACAGCAAAAATAACTTGTGATTCTGGGCATCTCTTCCTGTTGACCATCCATGTCTTCTTTAGAAAAATGTTATTCAGGATTTTAGCCCATATTGTTTTTTTAGTACGGAGTTGTATGCACTTTTTCTGCACAATGGATATTAACCTCTGATCAGTTGTATCATTAGCAAATATTTTCTCCCAGTTGGTAGGTTGTCTTTTCATCTTGTTGACGGTTTCCTTTGCTATGCAAAAGCTTTTAAGTTTAATTAGGTCCCATGTGTTTAATTTTGCTTTTATTTCTCTCCTCTTCAGAGACTGATCCAAGAAAATACTGCTATGATCTTTGTCAAAGAGAGTTCCACCTAGGTTCTCTTCTAGGAGTTTTATGGTTTCAGTTCTTACAATTAGGTCTTTAGAAACCATTTTGAGTTTATTTTGGGGTCTAGTGTGAGGGTGTGTTCTAACTTTACTGATTGCAGGTGGCTGTTCAGCTTTCCTAACACCGCTTGCTGAAGAGACTGTCTCTTCTCTATTGTATATTCTTGCTTCCCTCCTCAAAGATTAATTGACTACAGGCATGTGGGTTAGTTTCAGGGCTCTCTATTCTCTTCCACTGATCTAGGCATCTCTTTTGGTGCCAATACAACATTGTTTTGATTAATGTAGCTTTGTTGTATAGTCTGAAGTCAGGGAGTATGATTCCTCCAGTTTTATTCTTTTTTTCTCAAGATTTCCTTGGCAATTCAGGGTCTTTTGTGGTTCCAGAGAATTTTAAGATTATTTGATCTAGATCTGAAAAATGTCATGGGCATTCTGATAGAGACTGCATTATATCTGTAGCTGTCTTTGGATAGAATGGCCATTTTAATAATATTACTCCCAATAATACTCCCAATCCAAGAGCATGGGGTATCTTTCCACTTCTTTGCATCATCCTCAATTTCCTTCATCAATGCTTTATAATTTTCAGGTCTTTCAGATCCTTGGTTAAGTTTATTCCTAGGTAATTTATTCTTCTTGATGCAATTTTAAATGGAGTTATTTTTGAATTTCCTCTGATACTTGATTATTAGTGTGTGTGCTGCATGCTAAGTTGCTTCAGTCATGTCCACTCTTTGCGACCCTATGGACTAGTAGCCTGCCAGGCTCCTCCATCCATGGGGTCCTCCAGGCAAGAAAACTGGAGTGGGTTGCCATGCTCTCTTCCAGGGGATCTTCCCGACCCAGGGATTGAAACTGCACCTCATACATCTCCTGCACTGACAAGTGGGTTCTTTACTACTAGTACCCCCTGGGAAGCCATTATTAGCATACAGAAACAAAAATGATTTCTATATAGTAATCTTGGATTCTGCAACCTTGCTGAATTCACTTATTAGTTATAATAGTATTTGGGTGTAGACTTTAGGGTTCTCTGTAGAGATTATCAGATCATCTGCAAATAGTGAGTTTTACCTCTTCCCTTCCAATCTGCTGCTGCTGCTAAGTCGCTGCAGTTGTGTCCGACTCTGTGCGACCCCATAGACGGCAGCCCACCAGGCTCCCCCGTCCCTGGGATTCTCCAGGCAAGAGTACTGGAGTGGGTTGTCATTGCCTTCTCCAATGCATGAAAGTGAAAAGTGAAAGTGAAGTCGCTCAGTCGTGTCCAACTCTTAGCAACCCTATGGACTGCAGCCTACCAGGCTCCTCCGTCCATGGGATTTTCCAGGCAACAGTACTGGAGTGGGTGCCATTGCCTTCTCCATCCCTTCCAACCTAGGTACCTTCTATTTCTTTTTCTTATCTGACTGCTGTGGCTAAGACTTCCAAAACTGTATTAAATAGAAGTGGCTCTTGCCACTTCTTTCTGAATTTAATAGGAAAGCTTTCAGCTTTTCACCATTGAGTATTATATTGGCTGTGGGCTGTTGTAAATAGCCTTTATATTGTTGAGCTATGTTCCCTCTATGCTCACTTTAATGAAAACTTTAGTCCTGAAGGCATGTTGAATTTTTTCAATGCTTTTCTTGAGTTTATTAAGATGATCGTATGATTTTTATCTTTCATTTTGTTAATGTGGTATATATCACATTGACTGGCATGTGAACCTTAAACCATCCTTATGACCCTAAAGTAAATCAACTTGACCATGATCATGATCCTTTTAATGTATTGCTGGATTTGGCTTCTCATATTTTGATGAGGAATTTTCCATCTATATTCATCAAAGATATTGGCTCAAAGTTTTGTTTCTTTATAGTATCTTTGGTTTTAGTATCAGGGCAATGGTGGCCTCATAGAATCAGTTTGGGAGTGTTTCATCCTCTTCAATTTTGGGGAATGCAGAGTAAATCATGAGAAACGCTGGACTGGAAGAAACACAAGCTGGAATCAAGATTGCTGGGAGAAATATCAATAACCTCAAATATGCAGATGACACCACCCTTATGGCAGAAAGTGAAGAGGAGCTAAAAAGCCTCTTGTTGAAAGTGAAAGAGGAGAGTGAAAAAGTTGGCTTAAAGCTCAACAATCAGAAAACGAAGATCATGGCATCTGGCCCCATCACTTCATGGGAAATAGATGGGGAAACAGTAGAAACAGTGGCAGACTTTATTTTTGGGGGCTCCAAAATCACTGCAGATGGTGACTGCAGCCATGAAATTAAAAGACGCTTACTCCTTGGAAGAAAAGTTATGACCAACCTAGATAGTATATTCAAAAGCAGAGACATTACTTTGCCGACTAAGGTCCGTCTAGTCAAGGCTATGGTTTTTCCTGTGGTCATGTATGGATGTGAGAGTTGGACTGTGAAGAAGGCTGAGCACAGAAGAATTGATGCTTTTGAAGTGTGGTGTTGGAGAAGACTCTTGAGAGTCCCTTGGACTGAAAGGAGATCCAACCAGTCCATTCTGAGGGAGATCAACCCTGGGATTTCTTTGGAAGGAATGATGCTAAAACTGAAGCTCCAGTACTTTGGCCACCTTATGCGAAGAGTTGACTAATTGGAAAAGACCCTGATACTGGGAGGGATTGGGGGCAGGAGGAGAAGGGGACGACAAAGGATGAGATGGCTGGATGGCATCATGGACTCAATGGACGTGAGTCTGAGTGAACTCCAGGAGTTGGTGATGGACAGGGAGGCCTGGTGTACTGCGATTCATGGGGTCGCAAAGAGTGGACACGACTGAGCGACTGAACTGAACTGATAAGAAGGATACATAGAAGTTCTTCTTTGTACGTTTGGTAGAATTCCCCTGTCAGGTCTTAAATTTTTGATTGCTAGTTTTTTTTCCTAATTATAAATTCAATTTCACGTCTAGTGATTGGTCCGTTCAAACTGTTTATTCTTGAATCCATCTTGCCAGGCTGTGTGCTTACAGAAATTTGTCCATTTCTTCTAGATTGTCCAATTTGTTGGCATGTGACTATTCATAGTGCTCTTATGATCTTTTGTATTTTTGCGGTATTGTTTGCCATTTCCCCTTTCACTTCTTGTCTTGTTTATTTGGATCCTCTCTCTTTTCTTCTTGATGAAACTGACTAAAAGTTATCAACTTTGTGTGTCTGAACCAAAAAAAAAAAAAAAAAACAGCTCTGGCTTTCATTTATCTTTTCTACTGCTTTTTAAAACTATGTTTAAATTTCTCTCTCTGATCTTTATTATTTCCTTCCTTCTGACTTTGGGCATCATTTGTTCTTTTTCTAAATTTTAGATGGCAGCTTAAGTTGTTCACTTGAAATTTTTCTTCTTATCTGAGGACGCGCTGTATTGCCATGAATTTGCCTTTAGTACTACTTTTGCTGCATACCACATATTTTGGAAAGTTGTATCCCATTTTCATTTATATTATTTTCTGATTTCCTCTTTGATTTCATCACTGACCCATTGCTTTTTTAGCAGCATGTTGTTTAGTGTCCACAGATTTGTTTTCTGTTTCTCTATCAGAAGTTGATTTCTAGTTTCATACTACTATGGGCAGAAAAAATACCTGATATAATTTCTGCCCTCTAAGACTGCTGAAGTTTGTTTTGTGATGTAGTATGTAATCTATCCTGGAGAACATTCCATGTGCATTTAAAAGAATGTATGTTCTCCTGGTTTGGGACATAATGTCTTATAGATATCAATCAAGTCCAACTAGTCTAATTTGTAATTTGAGACCACCTTCGCCTCACTGACTTTCTTTCTGATCTGTCCCTGATGTCACTGGAGTGTTAAAGTCACCTATTATTGTATTGTGGTCAACTTACTCCTTTACATGTTAGTATTTGCTCCATAAATTTAGCTACTCCTGTATATGTTAACATATTATTGACTGGGGGTTTTTTGCAGAAACTCATGCCTGTGGCTGGCAATTTGTTATATAAGTAAATATTGAAACACTCTGGTTAATAGCATTCAGGTAACAACAGGCGTATTAATACATCTCTAGTCAATACATGGTTAAGGAATGTTACATCTTCCTCTTGTATTGATTTCCTTGATCACTATATAATGCCATGTCTTTGTTAATAGTCTTTGTTTTAAAGTCTACTTTGTTTGATATGAGTATTGCTATCTCCTTTTTCTTGTTGTTTCTATTTGTATATCTTTTCCCACCCCCTTTCTGTGTTTTACCCTGAAGTGAGTCTCTTGTAGGCAACAATATTGAAGGGTCTGTTTATTATCCAATTAGCCACCTTATGCCTTTTAATCAGAGTATTTCGTCCATCAACACTTAAAGTAATTACTGACATGTGCATTTTTATTGCCATTTTGTTACTAGTTTTCCAGTTGTTTTCATAGTTCTTTTATGTTCTTTTCTTCTTTTTGCTTCTCCTGTCGTGGTTTGATGATTTTCTTCAGTAGTACGGCTGCAACCCATGGGGTCACAAAAGAGGTGGACACGACTGAGTGACTAAACAAAAACAACGCTTAGGTTCCTTTCTTTTTGATTTTTGTGTATCTATGGTAGGTTTTGGATTTGCTGTTACCATGGGGTTCCCGTGTATCAACCCATAATCATATCTACTAGGTTTACACTGATAAGTCATTTAAGTTCAAACACACTCTGAAAGAGCTACATTCCATACTCTTCTCCCCCACATTTTGTGTTTTTGATATATTTAACAGCTTCCATGTTTATCCCTTTACTGTTTTATTCTGGTCAATTATGGCTGGATATTTACTATATCTGATAACAATATAAGTTGTTTTACAAATAGTTAAATCAATATTATTATACATTAAAATGTTTGTCATTCAGACAGATATTAGGGGTTCACACTAATTTCCAATTCCTCAGAACTGACAAATGGGTGAAAAACATTAACCGAGTTTGAATAAGGGGAAATGTTCATTTCTTTGTGATTGATCTGTTTTGTTAGGAATGGAAATTTTTATACACTATGAGTTCCAAGCTGAAAAGCATGTCTGCCATTGGACAGAAATAAGGGCATCATGATATATAACTCTATTCAGTGTCACTTCTTTTCCCATCAAACTCGCTGTTAAAAGTTCATGAATATGCATACAAATAATATCAAAAATCACTATAAAATGCATTATAGTATAGACAGTAGCATTTTAATCCATAACTTGCTATGGAAAATATAAATAAATAAGTTTTTTCATTTTTTTGTTTTCCTAATCAAATTACAACATTCCTATACTTTATTTTTCACTGTTTACATAACTAAGTTACTACCTAAGGTAGAAGGCAGCACACCTGCAAAGTCTTCACTATGTTAAGGTCAGATAATCAATTTCCTATTCCAAAAGACACAACGAATACAGTACAGAGAATTATCACTAATATTAGCAGCTGCTTTTGTTAAGATGAGCTTTTATGGGGAATACTACAATAATGGAGTAGGAAGGAAACAGAATTTCATGTATCTCTCTATCTGTGAATTCTGTGAAAGCCCCATAGGTTTTTTTTTTAACTTATCATTTATTTTTAATACATATAACATGTATCTATTTTTTATTTTCCCAATTAGGCTGTTACAGAATATGGAGCAGAGTTCCTTGTGCTATACAGTAGGTCCTTGTTGGTTATCCATTTTAAATATAACAGTGTGTATATATGTCCACCCCAAAGTCCCTAACTATCCTTTCCCCACACTTCCTCCTTGGTAACCACATGTTCATTTTCAGTCTGTGAGTCTGTTTTGTAAATAACTTCATTTGTATCATTTCTTTTTGGATTCCACAAAAAGCAGTATTATCTCATTTCTCTTTGGCTGGCTGGCTAACTGCATCATTATGACAATCTCTAGGTCTAGCCACGTTGCTGCAAATGGCATTACTTCATTCTTTTTATGGCTGAGTAACATTCCACCACGTCTCCTTTCTCCATTCATCTGCCAGTGGACATCTAGGCTGCTTCCATACCTTAGCCACTGTAAACAGTGCTGCTGTGAATGCGGGGGTGCACGTGTCTACTTTCCTTTACGGTTTATCGTAGTCATGGTTGCTTTTATATTTTTTTTGTCATTTAATTACATACTGGATTATTTAAATGATTGTCTTACTCCATATTTGCCTTTCCTAACGGGATTTTCTCTTTCCTATATTTTCTTACTTCTTTTCCATTTAGAGAAAGCCCTTCAATAATTCTTTTAGGGTACATTCAGTACTGCTGCAATTCTAGTTTTTGCCTGTAGAGAAATTCTTCCTCTCTTCTTCTATTCTAAATTATAATCTTGCCGGGAAGCATATCCTGGGTTGTATGTTCTTCCCTTTCAGCACTGTGAATACCCTGTGCCACTCTTCTCTGGCTGCATGTAACCGACCGCTTGTTTTTCTCTTGCTGCCTTAAGAATTCTTTGCCATTTGAATCATGTCTTGGTGTGGGTTTGATTGGGTTCATCTTGTTTGGGACTTTTTGTGCTTCCTGTACCTGGATATCTGTTTCCTTCTTTAGGTTTGAAAAGTTTTCAGCCATAATTTCCTTGCATGCACTTTTTACCCCTCCTTCTCCTTCTAGAACTCCTACAACATGAACGCTGGCACATTTGAAGTTACCCCAGAGATCCCACATGTGCCACTCATTTCTGTTTTGTTTTGTCGTCTTTCTCTCTACTGCTCTGGTTGGGTGAGTTCCATTACTCTCTCTTCCAGATCATTTCTGTGTTCTTCTGGGTCATTCCGTCAATTATCCATGGCTTCTAGAGTGTTATCTAATCTCAGATATTGAATCATCTATTTCTGATTGGGGCCTCATTAAATTTTCCATTTCCTGTGCTTCTGTTCAGGGGGTAGGTGAGCCCCACAGGCTCACCCAACACCTTGTGCTCTTCCTCTATGTGTGACTGTTTTGTGACACTGTTGGCAGTGAGATCGGCATTGTGTGTCTCACCCCCATGACCCCAGGCATCTTGGCTGTGACCACAACAGTCAAGCCTCTTGGTCTTCCTCACTGAGTTCTCTCGGTGCGCCTGACAGAGCAAACGGGGCCAGGGAGAGACTCAGACCTGGGGGCCAGTGGAGGAGAGCCAGGAGCCAGAGCTGTCCTGCACTTGCAGGCGCTGGATTTGAAACTAATCTGAAAAGGAGAAACAAGAGAGTTCAGAAGGATGGGAAAGTGCATCACTTGAGCACCCAAGGCAAAGGTTCACCTCCAGGAAGTTCTTTCTTAAACACACACTTTGCATGCTGAAATTAAAGTAAAATTCTCATTTTTAACCTCGACAGCATTTTCAAACACAGTCTGCTGATAAACCTTTTAATAAGTCCATCTAGATTTGCTCCAGTTTCCAGGGAACCTCGTTCAGTCACCTCAGCCTTTCTCTGTGTGGCATTCAGGTCCGTTTCTCTTGCTCCCTTCAGACACTACCATTCTCTCACGGCTGTTACATGGCTTTCTCCTTCCAACATGGGAATGACCTGTGATAAACTATGGGGTGAAAAAGAGCAACAAGCGGGGCATGACCTGCTAGGCACACAGCCGTGCACCAGGTGAGCACAGCAGGAGGACTGGGAGGGGACCGCCCAGGTGGGCCTGGCCACTCACTGGCTGTAGGGGCTCCCTGTGAGCAAGCTGAGGGCGGCGCCGTGGGCCCGCTTAAAAGCAGTGTGACCTCCTGAGTCACTGCAACAGCGACATCCTCTCCTCTGGGTTTCTCCTGTTTGAATCCTTCTGTCTGTGAAGATGCCCTGCACGGTGTCTGTGGGCCTCAGGGCAATACTGGGAAGGGAGAAGGAAGAGCAGGTCTTCCTCATCTGTAAGTTCACGTTTCTAACAAACATACACAGTGAAATGCCATTTTCCAGCATGTGCTCATAGATACAGACGCGCTCTGACACGGACGACGTGATAAAAGCACGCCTGACTTCATGGGTGAGCAAGCCGGTCAGCGCCCAGGACTCCTTCAGCAAGTGGCAGAGCAACACACCCAGAGCCACCCACCGGGCACTGGGCAGCGGGGACTCCCGAGCGGCCCCCAGCGCCACATGTCTCACATATGATGTTCTCAGTGGCTACCAACACTTGAGACAAGCGACAGCTGATCGAATCAAAGCACTTTTGCCCCACACACAAAGCACAGACCAAACAAGGAAAACTGTTTTCTGATTTGTGACAGATTCACACGCAAACACACATCCAAGTACACCTGCTTCACACCTACCAGTGTCAGTTCAACGGTAGGGATGCTACAACTTCAACTTACCATCAAATTTTATCAGTCTACTTTTATCTTTTTTCTCCTAAGAAGATAACGGTTTACAGTAGACAGCTGTGAAACTGAATTTGGAGCAACTTTTTCTCCATTCCCATGTGATCCATGTGCTCTAAGAGACATGCTTTCAAACAAAGCTCCACATTGCTTTTCTCAGTTAGAGATGGGCTAGTAGCAAGACCACAGACCACGGCAAAACACACACACACCAAGAGGCACTCTAGTTCATGGTTAGGGTTTTAGTTCTAGCTTTAAAAGTAGGTAAAGCGAGATTTCCAAAGGATAAAAATACCTTAACTGTGTCCTTTTAAGTAAAGGTGAACTGAGAAGTTAGGGCCCTTGAATTCAAAAGCTCTTGTTCACTTTACTGCTAGCCACTGACATTCTAGAAGAAAAACAATAAACAACCAGTAACCCAGGGCGCACTGGGCAGGTGCCCATCCCCACTGAGAGACACCACTGCCTGCCACGGGCACACAGCCCCATTGCCGCCCTCCTGCAGAGCTCGTCACTGTGGCCGTGAATCCTCTGTGGGCCGGCCCAGCACCATCTCGGGCGGCTGAGGCCTGTGGAGTCTTCACGGCACCTGGAAGCCTCTACAGTGGACGCAGGACTCAGCAGCACAAGTATGGGTGAGAGGAAAGCCACGGGTGCCGAGTCTGGGCTCTAATTTCCCTGTAAATGGCAAGGTTTTCAGCTGGCAAGAGAGGGGAACCTCGAGGGACCCACTTAAATGACCCATCCATCGCCTCCGCCCCTTGTGAATGGCCCAACACTCCCCGCCCCCTCCACCTCAGTGCCGCCCCCCTGGTGTGTTACTTGTGAGACCTGCACGCTGCAGTCAGGAAGTGGGGTGGTACTTGCCGCTGAGCAGAGGCTTGTTGAGGGTGTACAGCGGGGGCAGGTCCTCGATGTTGGAGATGCGCTGGTACATGGCCCTGGAGAGGTGGTCCCCGTGGTACAGGCTGCCCAGAATGATGCTGGAGAAGTAAATGGGCTCCACGAAGATGCTGAGCAGGGAGCCCTGGATGCCCACCACATTCCACCTGGAGGCAGAGGAAGAGGCCCTCAGCACGCGGTCCCTTTGGCCTGGGCCCTCCATAGCACCATGCTCACGTGGGCACGCTGCTCACTCCGTATAAGTGTTAACCAATTTAAAAGGCAGTTAAATAACTGACTTGGGTTCCCTGATGGTCAGCTGGTTAAGAATCTGCCTGCAATGAGGGAGACCTGGGTTAGATCCTTGGGTTGGGAAGACCTGCTGGAGAGCGGAACGGCTATCTACTCTAGTATTCAGTCCATGGGGTTGTAAAGAGTCGGAAACAACTGAGCAACTTTCACTAAATAATTGGTTTAGTTTAAAATTCTAAAGAGAAAAATCTACTTAATTATTTTATGCTGGAATGATCTTTTGCCTTCATGTTTCCCAAGATGACACATTTACCGAAGATTAATTCTAAAAAGATATTGAGCCACGTTTCTTGTGAGAAAAATCAAAAGTAAAAATAAACCTTTATTTCATTACTTCTAATAAATAAAAAATGGTTGCTCCAGAGGGATGTAAACTGGCCTCTTCCTGCTCTCTGGTGGTGGCAGCGACCATCCTGACCCTGCATTTGGTGTGGGTGAGGTCACAGCACCAACCCGCCGGGGCTTTGTCTCAATGCAACCCCAACCCCGCCTCACTGCTCTGAGTCCCACAGACAGCAGGAGAGCTGCCCTCCATGGCCTCGGGGGTCCATGTCCCAGCACCCAGGGGGCAAAGCTCACTGGCTCCAGGGGTCTTCTCCCTCATACCCCTTCCCCGAGCCAGCAGCAGGGGCACCCTCTGCTCCCTGCGGAGCTCCAGCCCTCAGCCAAGGGTCCCCAGTGTACCCACCTTGGTCTGTGCAAAGTCCTTCTCTCTGGGTACAGCCCTCTCAGCTGCCACTGGAGCCCACCAGGTGCCCCCTCTGCTGAACCCCTGCAGATCTTACCATCTGCCCCCTACCTTGTCCCATCAACAGGCTCTAGGCAGGACGGATTCGTCTGTTTAGCATACTAAAACATTCCAGCATTTAGGGACCTGGCCTCACAGCTCAGTGTGCGCTGACTGGACAAATCCTCGGCTTCCCCCACCCTCTAAGAAGGAAATTAGAGCACAGGTTTTATCCTATCTAGCAAGGAACAGTAGGGAAGGATTCAGTGTGCACAAAACCCACAGGGAGCCCTTTCTTATGTAAATCAGCATCTTGTCAGGGGGGTTAGGCCCCATTAAGCTGAATTCAGCCTCCTGGAGCAAACTTGAAAACCCTGCTCTTGCAGAAACTTATACGAGTTACAAGTCATTAATTTTGAACACATGCTTTGCAGGCGAATCCTAGGCCCTGATTGCTCCACGGAGGCCCTGGTGGGAAGTGGTCCACCTACTCAGCTCAGCTCCCCTGGGCGAGCTTCACAGGGAACACGGAAGAGCCGACTTTACCAGCAGCAAACACGCATGGGATGTGTGCCGTACAAGCCCACCGC
>SJXQ01012004.1:96921-109065 GCA_006408695.1 Aepyceros melampus | reverse complement strand
CCAGTCAACAGAATTCACCCAGAGGTGAGAGTTCCCAGGACGCCTCACCACCACCCCCCAACTGTGGTCTCACCCGAAGCCCGCCCACTGCCCTGACTGATCCCTCTGGAACCAGAACCGTCTGTGGGAGGCAGCCCTGCCCCCTGTGAGACCCAAGCCAGCCCCCGAGACCCTGTTCATGGTGACCACGGGACTGGCAGAGGCAGGGGCAGTCCTCCAGGGGCACCAAAGATCAGAGGGTGGGAGCTCAGCCCCGCCCCTACTTCCGGGGTTGAGTGAATCACCAAAGACCAAGGATTCAATCATCTGCATGGAGATCCCAGAGGACAGGGCTGGGAGTGTCCACCACTCAGGCCCTGCTGCCTTAACCACTCAGCGAGACTTTTCCACTTGAGTGTCAAGTACTATGAAAAATGATGAGATTTTGATTGAAGTTACAGATTTGGAAGAAAATCAAGCAATGTTGGTTTCATTCTTTTACAAGTGGTTGACCACTGTAAAGTAATTAATCTCCAATTAAAATAAATAAATTAATATTAAAAAAATAATGTTGGGTTTGGCATATACGGGGATGTTTTAGATCAGAGGATGGCCTGTCATTTTGTTTCCCTTCCTGGCTTGGTCTAGGGATACAGGGTGAGCTGAGGCCCTTCCCCACATTCCTGATTTGTAGAAATGACTATGTATGAAGAGGATACCTCCCCAGAATGCAGAGAACTCACTCAAGCGTCTCCTGCAAGAGCTGCATCCTCTTTCTCTGCAGCCACTTCTTTGATTTTCTCCAATTTATTTAATTCTTGGGAGTGAAGGTATGACTGGTTTACTTTTTCTTAATGTTTGGAATTCCATTCAAATTTCTTATACATGCTTGAGTCAATTTCAGGAACATACACACTTCTACAAAGCTTTTATGTCATCTCAGCTTTAATGGTGCCTGTAACTCTCACTGCAGCCATCTGCGCACATGTCCATTCCTACTAGACCCTGACACCCTTTCCTCCTCCCCTGACTTGGCTGCACCCGTGTCTTGGTCAGCCTTCCGGAGGTCTGCCAATTTTATCACTTTTCAAAGCAGCACTCTGGGTTTCTGACTGTTCGCTGCTCATCGCTGCTACATTGAGTACGAACGTCTGCTCTGTGTCCTTCCCTCCCTTCTGAGAATTTGGACTTGCTCTCTTGTTCTCAGCTGTGGTGTTTTATGTCGTTTACCTATGACCATCTCCTAACTTCCCCTGCAATTTCTTCTGTGAGTTGCTGAGGCTTGATGGACACACAGTGCCCTGCCTGGGGTTAGAGCACAGAATTTGGGGAGTCCTGGCATGTAAACACCCTCCTCGGTCAGGAAGATCCCCTGGAGAAGGAAATGGCAACCCACTCCAGTATTCTTGCCTGGAGAATACCATGGACAGAGGAGCCTGGAAGGCTACAGTCCATGGGGTTGTAGAGTCAGACATGACTTAGCAACTAAACAACAAAACCCTCACCCCAGCCCTCCCGTCTCCTCCCGCCTTGCTCCAGGCCTTCCTCCTGCCCCATCCTGGGCCACCACTGACCTGTGTCGGGAGCCAGCGTGAGGAATCCCACCCGTGACAGGGTCACGTGGTAGGCTCAGATGGCAGGGCAATTTGAGTCATTGGATTTCTCCCTGGTTTTTCCTGAGCATGTGCCCCCATAATAAAAATTTGTCTGTATTTGTCTGTTTCCCCACTGTTCTCTGCCAGTTTCTTGGAAAGAGTTAATTCAAAGCTTTAGCTTCCTGCATTTGAAAGGAGTGTTTCAGCCCAACCCCCCCTTTGATAACACTCTAGCCTGCCTAAACAGCTTTCCCTGACCTTTTACAAGCTTGTGAATTGCTCGCAACCCCCAACTGTGAGGGGCAAAAAGGCCTTGAAGTGTTTTAAAGTTACAAACCTTTTTCTAAGAGCCAAAGCCTTAAAAGTGATATAGACTTCACTGTTACCTCAATGATTGCTGCCAGACCTCCTTATCTGCACCTGGAAGTTTCTGCTATACAAATGATATTTGGAAATAGATATGTAGTAGTTTTTGATGTTAGTAACACTAGGCTTTCGGGTCAATTGCTTTTTTTATATAAATCATTGTACTCCCTCTCTCTTGCTGTGTCCTTGCTATGTGAGAATGCAACTTTGTTTAGTGCCTCCCGAGAATGGCGCCAGACCTTGGAAAAAATAACACTTATCAGAAAAGAGCTACAAATTGTTGAATTGGCCTTTTGGCTGGAAGATGATGTAAATTACCTAAGACTTGTGTATACAATTAGGTATGCAGAGAATAAGCCTGGTCTCGATAAGAGTCAGGGCTGCTGTCATTGCCAAAAAATTTGTGAAAGCCATTGATCTTCATTGTATAAAAAGGACATGTGAATAATAAAGTTTGGGCTAGTTTCGGGAGCAGTTTTCTCAGAGCAGTTTTTCCGGACCAGCTTCTCAGATGGCTCGCTCTAACTTCTTCTTTAAAGATATCTGGCTCCCCCCATGTCTCTCTGTCTCTGTCCTCTTGTACTTTAATTCCAGGCTGAATTCCCATCTGGAGCAGGAGGCTCACCACGTCTACTTACTTGTCCTGGCTCTAAGTTCTGCGAGAAAAAGGACCCATGGTGGGGCCCGTTTAGAGATTCAAGCGAACGCCGGTGGCCCATGTAGATGGTGCAAATCTCGTCTTGAGATATTATTGGCTTTCCCTATAAACCAAGTTATTCAGCCTCCTATTTTTCTACTAATTTCCTACTATCCTATCCTGTCCTGAGCTATCTTGTCCTATCCTGTCCTGTCCTATCTCGCCCACTCTGTCCCCGCTTTGAATATCCCTGGATCCACTGGGGCTGGACCCTGGTGGACCTGCTTCTCTCGTTTTCTAGAAATCTACAGCAATGGAACCTCATGGTATGCGCTCCCTTGGTCCCGGGCATGCTGCGCAGTTCTTTTGCGATGTGTCCACATACCCTGGGCTGAACATCACAGCTTATTCTGTCCCTTGCTTGAGCAGTGCCCCAAGGCACAGATACTTCCACTTAACCCTGTTTAAAGACTGACAGCTGTTCGAGATCTCCCAGATGTGGAGAAGCCACTTCAATCGCTCCAGTGTGAGTCTGCATGGACAGGGCTTCCATTTCTCTCCGGAAACAGGAGTAAGGTGGAGGGAACATGGGCCAGAGGTGCCTTTAACATCTGAGACATGGGTGAGCTGTCTTCACAGTTGGCTGCAGTGTCTGCTCCCAGCCTGGGAGGGTGAAGCCCCAGGGCCTGGGGTCCCCACCACACCTGACAGGGCTCTAACCCTGGAGTGAAGAATGTGCCCTCATAGCTCTCTGTACGTCCCCGTGATTAACGAGCTTCTCATGTGCTAATCTCACATCTTTTTTGGTGAAGTGTCCATTAAAATATTTTGCCCATTTTAAAAACTGTCCCCCCCCCCCGTTGGTTTTAGAAGTCTTTGTATAGTGTGGATCTAGGTCCTTTATCAGATGTAAGCTGTGTAAATATTTTCTTCCAGTCAGTGACTTTATTTTTCATTCTTTTAACAGAGTCTTTCAGAGAATCAATTTTTAATTGGATGATGGCTAACACCATTTATTTGCTCTCAAGGAGCGTGCTTCTGGTGTTGCATCTAAGACATAACCCATCCCAGTGGCCAAGATTTTCTCGTTTCTTCTAAAACTTCTACGCATTTAGGTCTATGACACATTTTCAGTTAACTTTTGTATATGGTGTAAAATATGAAGTTCACTTGTTTGTTTTTACATAGGGATGTTCAGTTGTGCCAGCATCATTTGTTAAAAACACTATTCTTTCTCTACTGAACTGGCTTTGAACCTTGATCAAAAATCAGCTGTGACCAACAATGAACTTGTGGAACTTGAAGTTTAAAACACAACACTGTTTACATTCAGTTCAGTTCAGTTTAGTTCAGTCGCTCAGTCGTATCCAACTCTTTGCGACCCCATGAATCACAGCACGCCAGGCCTCCCTGTCCATCACCAACTCCCGGAGTTCACTCAGACTCACGTCCATCGAGTCGGTGATGCCATCCGACCATCTCATCCTCTGTCGTCCCCTTCTCCTCCTGCCCCAATCCCTCCCAGCATCAGAGTCTTTTCCAATGAGTCAACTCTTCGCATGAGGTGGCCAAAGTACTGGAGTTTCAGCTTTAGCATCATTCCCTCCAAAGAAATCCCAGGGCTGATCTCCTTCACAATGGACTGGTTGGATCTCTTTGCAGTCCAAGGGACTCTCAAGAGTCTTCTCCAACACCACAGTTCAAAAGCATCAATTCTTTGGCACTCAGCCTTCTTCACAGTCCAACTCTCACATCCATACATGACCACAGGAAAAACCATAGCCTTGACTAGACAGACCTTTGTTGGCAAAGTAATATCTCTGCTTTCGAATATGCTATCTAGGTTGGTCATAACTTTTCTTCCAAGGAGTAAGCATCTTTTAATTTCAGGGCTGCAGTCATCATCTGCAGTGATTTTGGAGCCCCAAAAAATAAAGTCTGACACTTTCCACTGTTTCTCCATCTATTTCCCATGAAGTGATGGGACCAGATGCCATGATCTTTATTTTCTGAATGTCCAATATGCTACTGGAGATCAGTGGAGAAATAACTCTAGAAAGAATGAAGGGATGGAGCCAAAGCAAAAACAATACCCAGTTGTGGATGTGACTGGTGACAGAAGCAAAGACGGATGCTGTAAAGAGCAATATTGCATAGGAACCTGGAATGTCAAGTCCATGAATCAAGGCAAATTGGAAGTGGTCAAACAGGAGATGGCAAGAGTGAACGTTGACATCCTAGGAATCAGCAAACTAAAATGGACTGGAATGGGTGAATTTAACTCAGATGACCATTATATCTACTACTGTGGGCAGGAATCCCTCAGAAGAAATGGAGTAGTCATCATGGTCAACAAAAGAGTCTGAAATGCAGTACTTGGTTGCAGTCTCAAAAATGACAGAATGATCTCTGTTCATTTCCAAGGCAAACCATTCAATATCACAGTAATCCAAGTCTATGCCCCAACCAGTAACGCTGAAGAAGTTGAAGTTGAATGGTTCTATGAAGACCTACAAGACCTTTTAGAACTAACCCCCAAAAAGATGTCCTTTTCATTATAGGGGACTGGAATGCAAAAGTAGGAAGTCAAGAAATACCTGTTTACATTAACACCTCCCAAAATTAAGTATAGGTACAAATCTAACAAAAATATAAGACCTATACAAGGAAAACTATAAAACTGACAAAAGAATCAAAGAATTAAATAACTAGAGAGATAGCCCATGTTCATGGAGAGGAAGACTCAATTCTTTCCAACATGAGCTACAGACTCAGCACAAACCCATCAAGACTCTAGCACAGTATTCTGCAGATACTGACAAACTGATTCCAAACTTTACATTAAGGGCCAGAAGACCTGAAGAGCCCACACAACACAGGAGAACAAAGCTGGAGGACTGACTATCCGACCTCAAGACCTACTATGAAGCTACAGTAACTGATCTTGTGATTTATCAGAAAGTACAATTCGTCACTCAGATGATCAGAAATATATTTTTCTTATGTATGTTTGGTCTTCTTCCGGGGTTGCTGGCTCACAGCTCCCGGGCCCTGGGAACTTTCTAAGTGATTAACCATAAGGTGTCTATGCTAATGAGGTAGACTGTGTCACCCACCTGCGGACAGGGCCTGGTTGGCTGTGGAGCCAAATACTGATTACATACTATGGGAACTTTCAGCCTCACCCTCTTGACCTCCCGGTAGGGGAGAGCAACTGAAGGTTGAGTTCCCATACCAACAGCCATGATTTTAATCACTGGTGCCTTTGTAGTAAAGCCTCCATGTGAAGGTGAAGGTGAAGTCGCTCAGTCATGTCTGACTCTTTGCGACCCCATGGACTGTAACCTACTAGGCTTCTCTGTCCATGGGATTCTCAGGACCTGGCTCCAGAGCCTCTGTCCACAGAGACCCCACCTCTCCTCTCAAGGTGGCCCTGAAGCACCTTTAAAACCTGAGGCCTTCGGTGAATCTGTGGGACACATACCCAGGTGTCCCTGGAAACACCCCGGGGCACCCAGGCGTGCAGGGGTTGGGGCGGGCCCAGGCGTGTGTCCGAGAGACTTACCTGGCCATCTTGTCGCTGCACGACATGGTGAGCAGCCGCTCCCCCTGCAGCACCCCGTCCCACGTCTGGACGCTGGCATTGGAGCGAACGGGAATGGTCCCCTCACCAGACTCTATCTTCGTCCGCAGCTGTCCACGGGCTTTTCGGTTCGGATGTCTGTCTGCTGGCTCTAAGACAGAGACACAAGGTCCTCTTGAGAGGGTCTGCTGGTCGACCACTTATTTAACTCACCAGAAAGCATGTCTAACAACACTCTATCAATTCAAAATACGGTTCACACACACATGTGCATGTGTTCATTCTACATGCACCTAAGACATATGCATACGATGCAAGCACAAGAAATTGGACAGGAGGATATAATACAAACCAAATTCACAAAAGTGGTTTCCCTGGTGGTTGGGAGAAAAGGCCTCCACTTTAACCAAATGATGTATTTCTAGGATTAGAAAATAGCTGAAGCAGACAGAACACAAGGCTGACATTTGCTAATTCTAGGTGATGGATATTAGAGTATTTGCTATATTTCTCTGCTGCATATTTAAATTTTCAAAAATAAATCTATAGGGATATAGAAATAAATCCATAGGAAATATTCACAAACACCCAGAGGTTGTTTACATGAATACAGTGATTTAAATGTTATTTTTTTATCTTTTAAAAATATTTGGCAATTTCTACAGTGCATATTTGTTGCTTTAAAAAAATTTTTTTTAATAATTGTCTTTTCTTTTTAAAAATTCTTAGGTATCTATTTATCTATCTGTGCTGGGTCTTTGTGGAATGCAGGATCTTAGATCTTGGTTGCAGCATGTGGGATCTTAAATTGTGGCATGTGGGATCTAGTTCCCTGACCAGGATTGAACCCAGGCCCCCTGCATTGGTAGCGAGAAGTCTTAGCCACTGGGTTACCAGGTAAGTCCCCATATGTTGCTTTTATAATCAAGAAAAATAATGCAATCAAATGTTCTATTTGGAACAAATAATGCTTAAGCTTGTGAGCAGGGTTGTGATATAAATTCCTGTGAAACAAGAGCACAAACAAGAATGAGAGCAACACGGAGGTCAGAGCGAGGCCTTCCTGCCCATTGACACCTGCTTCTGAGACTTGGTCACACTCTCGAGATATCACAACCCACCAGAAACGTGGACCACGATGTGCATTTCCAATCTAGAGATGAGTGTCATCCAAATTCAAAACCTGAACACAATTTTGTTTAATATCCTCACTCTATTCTAATTTCTTGTTTGAATCCACATTTTCATTCATTAAAAATTTCAAATTACTAATTGAGAAGAAAACTTCATGTTTTTATACATTCCTATCAGATCCACATCCAAGGTTGAAATTTTTGAAGAAGAAACGATATTAATACAGGTTTGTCCTTTTCTCTGTTACAACACAGTCATGAACTTTCTCGGGAAGTGGCGGCTGCTGCTGAGCCTGGCATGGTACCTTCCAGGATGGGTTCGTGTGGTGAGAAGATCCTGGCGTCCCCGCAGGGGGAGGTGCTGATGTACAGGTGGAACTGGACATTCTCCTTCAGCTTGAAGCCGCCCCGCTCGGACTTCTCAAAGATGGATCTCTTTTGATCATCTTTGCTACTGAAAGGAGTAAGTTGCAAAGATAAACCTTAAAGCTGAACACAATCAAAATTCAGTCTCTCATAGCTTATGATGATTTTCAAAGGCCAGTGTTTTCAACAGGGTAAGATAAGCTTGCACTGGGGTATTTACTTGACATGTTTATGATAATTAGCATGGTTCCTGCCTGCTCACCAATGAGACAGGTCATCAGTACACAAGTAACCCCGTACTCTTCATTTACAACCTCAGAACAGAAAGGCTGCAAGTAGGACACGGCCTGGGGCAGGAAGCAGTCAGACTCACAGTCAGCCATCCGGGCATGGTGATCTCCCCAGCACTTATTCCTGTATAAAGCAAAAGCCTGGGGTCTAGAACACAGACATGACCCCTCTGACTGCACACGTGGTGGGTATGTACGTGGGCGTGTGAGTTATATAACTCAGCCAATCTACTTGACAGCCTGAGCTTCAAGGGCAAAAGGGTTCCCAACCTGTAACCCAGAAAGTTACTACGCTGAGAATTTTTCAGTGATGACAGACACAGTGAAAAGAATGCAATACACTTTGAACAGAGGAAAATTTTTTAATGGAAAACAGCTTCCTTCACCCATTTCCTTGGACACTCACTTTAAGTAAAGCTCAAGCTGCGTGTAAAGAAACCTCAGCAGGGACCTGCGGGCTATGATCTCCGCGTGGCAGTCGTTAAGTGCAAGCCCCCGGTCACTCATGTACTCGCCGTTGATGCACTTTGTTCCCGTGGAGATGCTGATCACCTTGGCATCCTTCACATCTGTGCCTGGAACACAGGAGAAACCATCTCGCGATTCCTCCCAGGAATCGGCTCAGCCAGCTGGGCTGAGCGGATACTCTAAGAAGAGAGGGCCCCAAGACAGCCTCAGACCCGGCCCCCAGGAGCTGAAGGTCCTCCGGCCACCCCAGGGACACAGGCACTGGTTGTGGTTGTGGTTCCTGCTCCCAGGAGTGGTCCATGTGGACACTGCTCAGGGGGCTCACTTCCAGGAGGTGGATGAGGACTTGGGGAGGGATCCCTTCACAGCTGGGAACTCAAGGGCAAATTTAGCTGGGTTTCTGTTGCCATCTCCAAGGGTGCTTCCCCCACGGAGTCTCTACACTTGCAGAAGCCTTCTCTCGCGGGGAAGGGAACAGGGAAGCTTATCTGGCAACAGTGACGTGAACTGACACACCAGAGACGGCTACTCTCAGTGAAGAGAGAACCAACAGGCCTCCTGCATTTCCCAGACTCGCTCAAGATGATTCATGTAAGATTACTGGAATCAAATACTAATACAGGATGCGTTCTCCAAACAAAACACTCAGGTTAAACAGATGAAATGGTGGGGGAAAAACTTAAGTGCAGTTGCTCCAGTTGCACACAGCAGACACTCTGAAGGAGAATGAAAAAGTTGCCTTCTGCTCCTGTCAGAGACTTCTGCACACTGAGCGCGTGCCTCTTCATTAAGTGTGAGAACACGCAGTGGACACACACTGACACGGTTACCTGTTGTCATGACGATTCCAGCAAGGACCTTCCTGCGCGCGTGGGGGGAGGCGAAGCTGTCTGTCAGGTCCCCAAACTTATCCAGCACCAGGCGGGCCACGGCATCGGCCAGGACCTAAGGACCAAGAGGGGGTCAGCGCCCTCTGGGGTTACGTTCTGGGGCCTCTTCTCTGAGCCACATGGTAGGTCTCACAAATGAGCGTGTGAGTGTGTGTGTGCACGCGCACAGTTTTTCCTCCAAGACATTTCTTGGAACCAGGCATCCAAGGGGCATACGAGGGCCTCTACGGACAGGATGGCAGGAGCCCAGCCACGTGGGAGCAGCACAGAGCAGCTAAGGCCTCCAACCCCAGCCCTCTCTCTGGGGGGAACCCAGGCACAGGGCGGCAAGGTCACCTGCCTTCCTCTCTCTGTGGCTTGGAGCCAGAGCTACGAGTCCTGCAGCCACACTCCCCAAGCAATAGGGCTTCTGATTGGCCACCTCAGGGCGGAGGCCAGAATGGCCCTGCAGGGGCCACTCAGGAAGGAAAACGGGAGTCAGAAGGGAAACCGTATCTCAGCACCTGCCTCCCAAGGCAGCAGTCCCCCTGCGCCTGTTACCTCCACATCTGACACCAGAGAGCAGCACCGCCCAGAGCCCCACAGGCGTGGGCTCTGTCCCCTAGCTGGGATGACAGGGGAGGGCTGCAGGGCCGCTCGTGCACAGTGCTGGCCACAGCTGGGGGGGCACAGCACTGCACTTGGGGGCACACAGCTTCGAGAGTGTGGACCTGGTCCTCCTTCTAAAGTATGGACTGAGGGACCCCCTGTGTTCTGGGAACAATGCCTGATGGGAGGGGGTGCAAGGAGTCACGTGGGACCCACGTCCCAGCAGCTCACACTTGTCTCGAGTCCCCAGCCAAGCCCTCAATGAAACACTCCTGAATGGGCAGAAGAGCCATCATCCTCAATGGCAGCTTATCCAGAAAGAATATCGTCAGGACACTGCCCCATCCTCACACCAGCAACGAGCCCCAGAAGATGGTACTCACGGCCAAGTAGGAGGGGAACAGGAAGGTGGGGACAGGGCCAAGACCCCACCTTGCACTCTCAGAAGAGGAGCAAGGCCATGGGTGAGTGCAAGAAAGGCAGCAAGACTATGGACAGGACAGGAAGTGGAGGCAATGTGAGCAAGAGGAGACAGCAGCCCCCCTACAGGGTGAGGAGTTGCAGATGGGTGGACGCAGAGTCTGGGCTGCTGCCACGCCTCTGCCTGGGCAGTACCCCCACCCACCATCCCCCTGACACACTGGCATGAAGCCCCTCCCTCTAGCTTTGGGGCAGACAAGGTCACACAGCAAACATGCTCTCACCGTCAGTGGGGACTGGGTGGGCTCCTGGGACACCCTGTTTGGGCCACGTCCATCAAATTCATGGATAGCCCTGTGCTCACCACGTGGGCAGTACCATCTGACTTTATAATCTCTCAATGCCACATGAAGGCAACATGGAAGCAACAAGTCCCTGGAACCAGGGAAGGCCCCCTCACATCCTTCAGGGTGACCCCAGGAAGAGAGCAAGATGCCTCACTCCCAGAATGTATGTCTCAAAAAGTCCATCGAGTCCAGAAATGACGCTGAGGACCGACTCTCTGAAGGCCGCCCACAGGTCCTCTGAGGAGGGCATGACTGCATTCTTGGGTACCACTTGAGGGCAGGGAGCCACCCTGGGGCTCCTGGAAACAGTGGGAGGTGGTGGGGAGACAGTTCACCTCCCCAGACCCAGCTGGCCTGGGCCACAGAGGCAGCTGGGCAGGGCTGATGAGGCCCCTCCCAAGCCAGCAGCTCTACTCACTGCTCCCCACAGCTGTCATGGTCAGGACAGAAGCAGGCTGCCAGTGCACATGCACGCAGGCACACACACACACGCACGCACACTCATCCCTCCCCCTACAGGTGACTCCCAAGCAGTGTTCAATGACCCCAGTCTCTTTACACGACTGCTGACACTAGGAGAGACGGCGCATGTTAGGAGTCACCGTGACCACAGCATGGGTGAACCGTGGCTGAAAGACTGCATCAAATACTCAACTGGAAAATAAAGTCCCTTGGGAGCCGGTGCCCCTGATGTGTGCAATGATAAATGGACCAATAGTCCTTATAAATCATATAACAAGAAGCTAATACGGGAAGCAGTTACTTGGCTCATTAAAGAAAAAACACAGTAATATACTTTGAATATATTACTTTACATTGATGCTGTATTGGTTGCTTTCAGCAAAAAATAAATAAGTTCCTTCTTTCACAGCTGAGAACTACTGGTCCTCAAGGGTCCCCCAAAGGCAGAACGGGGGTGGGTTTTCCTGGGGGAGTGCAGGCTGGCCTGTCAATCTGGGCTCCTCCATACCTTCTCATTACATCAGTGTGTATTTTATCCTCAAACTGAATCATATGATGATAGAAAGGATTAGAGAACAGGGTGAGACTTTCTCCCTGAAATAAACGTCTTCACAATAGACCAGAAAGATGTAGGATTTCCATGAAAAGAAGCAATAAATAACCAAACAGTTCTATGGTGTTAAGATAACTAAGCATTTCTCCTTCACTCTCCTCAGAGCACCCCCTGAAATGACCCCTCTTCACCGTGAGATGACCTCTCACCTTCTTGTGAGATGACATCATCTTTCACAATGAAATGTCCCTTCTCTTCACGTTGAAATGTCCCCTCTTCTCACCATGAGATGACCCATCTTCACCATAGATGACCCCTCCCTCACCCTGGGATGACTCTCCCTCACCAAGATGACCCCCCCTCACCCTGAGATGATCCTCCCTCACCAAGATGACCCTCCCTCACCCTAGGATGACCCTTCCTCACCCTGAGAAGACCCTCCCTCACCAAGATGACCCTCCCTCACC
>SJXQ01012004.1:81249-96485 GCA_006408695.1 Aepyceros melampus | reverse complement strand
ATCACGCTGAGATGACCCCTCCCCTCTTCTCTTGATTTTCCTGTTCCCTTCCCTGTCCAAGAGCAAACTAAGAGCAGTGCCTACCTGTGGCTGGGCAGGCAGAGCTCTAGGGACCCCATGGGGACTCCAGGTGCAGAGACCACTGGGACCCTGGGGCTCTGGATTTCTCATGGGGGCCCGACACCCCAGGCCTTCTGACACATGCTCACCAGTGTGGAGGCTTGGCCTCTGCCTGGACACGCTCCACAAGGCCCTGGTACCTCGACCCCAACTTGGGTTTCAGCTGCTAACTGGCCAGCTTCACCTTTCCTGCACCCGGGGTTTCCACGTGAGACGTGGAGGGAGGAGACTGCTGAGCTGTGACAGGCACAGGGCTCCAGCCCCTCTCCTGTCCTCCCACTCCTGAGACAGGTCCTGCGGGGTGTGGTTGCCACAGGGTGGGCAACAAGGTAAGGGCGCCTTGGTCTGCCTGCCATGGGCAGCACTGGCCACAGAGCACCTGTCGGCGCTGGCTTTGGCTGGGCTCCCATGCCCACACAAGCAGCACAGTACAAGGAAGGCCACCTGGCAGCCTGGCTTACAGAAGCTCTCTCTGCTGGGGACAGGGTGGCGGAGAAACTGACCCTGACAACCACACCTTGTCTAAGGGCGTTAGCCACACACGGCGCTCAGAGGCTCTCCTCACCTGCGGCAGGTGCAGCTGCAGGCCCTCGCTGGGGATGGGCTGGCGAGACGGGGTTTGATCCAAGTGCAAGTTAAAGATAGTCGCCAGGGCAGACTGTGCGGCCCGGGCCTTGGCCAGCTTTTTGTTCCTCCCAGAGCCTTCAAAGAACTGGCCGTCCACGACCACGGACATGACAAAGTTCTTGGCATGGCTCTCCCCACTCTCTGAGAGGAAGTCGTACTTGAGTCCCGGGCGCAGCTCGTTCAAGATCATCACAGGGTTCTTCCCGCTGGGCGGTGGGAAAGGCGGGGGCCCAGGCAGGGGCGGCTGGGCCAGGCCAGCGGGCACCGGGGACGCGCCAGGCTAAGGTCCCCGCTGGAGCTGAAGGAATCGTCGCCATTGGAGCCCAGGTAGAAGGGCACCTCCGACCTGTCGGGCGTCTCGAAGCCATTGAAGAGCGCGTCAGGGAAGTCGGCCTGGTCAGACGTAAAGTCCGCGTTTGTGGACAGGCTGCGGCCCATGGCCAGGTGGGCCTCGGAGGCGTTGGGGAACTGGACGAATGAGCGCAGGGCCTTCTCGGCCGCGTGCAGCTTGGCCTTCTTCTTTGTAGGGCCAGAGCCCTCGAACACCTGTCCGTTGACCTCGACGGACATGAGGAAGAGGGGTGCGTGTACCGGCCCCGTCTGCGACAGCAGCGTGTACTGCAGGCCGGGCTTGATCTCATTCAGCTGCATCAGCGCGTTCTTGGGCAGTGCTGGCCCCGGTGCCCTCCTCCGCTTCTTCAGGCGGAACTTGGCATGGCCGTTGCTGCCCTCGTCCAGGGCCCGCTTCCTGCTGGTACCCCCGCTGCCCCCGTTGGAGAGCGGGGCACCCTCGCCAGGCCCTGGGGCGCTGCCGTCCTTGGGGGGCGCGCCGTCCAGATTGCAGTTTTCCTTAACATCTGTGCTGCTCGAACCTGCGGTGCCCAGAAAGAGTAACTTACAACGCCTTCGTTGCAGGATCTTGTAAATGCAAAATTTATAGATTCCTTTATCTCTCTTTGTAACTGGTTAAGTGATGTGTGCTTATATATCTTATTCCTGGCTAGACTTTTAACCACAAAACTATTCGTCTACACTGGAATGAGCAATTTGATGTTCTGCTAGATAATGGCTAATTCTGTTTCTATTTAGTATCAATGACTGCTTTTGCATCAAAAGGTGAATCTTTAAGTCATCTTTTTCTGTGAGAATATTCTGAAGCATCTAAAGGTATCTATTCAAGTTTATCAAAATGTGGAATAAACTAATCCAAGAAGACCTTACATTAATAATTTAACATCAGTATCAACAAAGTGCCTTTTATTCTAGCATTTCCTCCTTTTCAAGGCTGTTTCTCATATATACCCATACTGGGCTTTCAACTGCAGCCTTTCCAGAAGAGAAAACATGACTTAAAATATGCATTCACCAGTCACTTAGTTTTTCTGGTTTAAAATATTCAATTAATATGTGTAGTTGTTTGATTTGGCTCATGGATAAGTCTTAGAAAACTGTTTATGTAAAGTGTTCTGGCCTTTTAGAAACTATTTTGAAGGACACAGCTTCACTTCTGGTGCCCAGTTAACATTTTTTCAATATGTTATGGGGACCGATTTGTCTCTGAATACACCCCATGATAGAAAAAAACATATAAGGCCAGACATGAAGACTGACACGCCAGTGGTGGCCATGGCTTCCTAACTTCCTGAGGCTGGCAACGTGCTCCTTTTTAGAAAAACAAATATTTGATTAAATTACAAAATAATTTGGTTATACTACCTTTTAAAGGTAGTTTATTTTTACAACTAATAAAAATAATTTTTAGAACTCTAAAAGTTCATGGCAAAATAAATATGATTTTAACTTCAAAAAATGGCAATAAAAAAGCACTCAGTCTTCCCTTTAAGTTTATCAAGCTTTTTGGGAAAGAGAAAGAGCAGTAACTTCTTGTTTTCCTGGTTAGCTTGCATAGGCCACTGGCTGCAGGAAGCACAAGGTTAATGACCACCAGGCTTTACAATACTGTTGATGTGAGTGTATTTAAAGCCCTACTGCTAACTTTTGAGAATCCACAAGTATTCTCAGCAACGGAATATTGCTCACAATCATAAGCTGGTTTACAGGTGCCCCATTAGGTGGCCCCCACTCCATCTCTATTACTTAACGTGAAAGAAGATTCTGACTATGCTAAGGAGGCCATTTCTATTCCTTAATGTGAAAGTAGATTCTGACCATGCTAAGGAGGCTGAGGATAGCCATAAAGACCTTCACCAGCTGGACCCATGGGAGGTACTTAACGTGGCAGCAAGTCTGGGTCCCCGGCTGCCAGTGCCCACAGTTCAAGTTCCTGGGCTCCTGGGCTGCCATTCGCACTGAGATGCGGAATGGTGCTCATGTAAACACAGCCACAGGGAGACTGACTCTATCTCTGCTATGGCTGAGATTAAGACACTGCTAAGCCTTCCCTGGTGGCTCAGACAGTAAAGAGTCTGCCTGCAATGTCGGAGACCAGGGTTCAATCCCTGGGTTGGGAAGATCCCCTGGAGAAGGAAACAGCAACCCACTCCAATATTCTTGCCTGGAAAATCCCATGGGTGGAGGAGCCTGGCAGGCTACAGTCCATGGGGTAGCAAACAGTTGGACACGACTGAGTGACTTCACTTTCACTTTTCAAGCCTTCCTAGGACTCACTGCCTCCCAGGTACACCTGGCACACACACCACTTCTCCCAGTTGACAAAGCTGATGGAATGAACACTAAATTTTCATTTATAACATCCTCCAGCAAAAGCTCAATAGGTTACTCCTTTCGGTGCTCAAAGGAAACAGAAGGTTAGAGAGGGCAGAGCAAGACAGAGTTTAGATTAACAAGTGAGCGAGAGCATGGCACACCGCATAGCTGAGTACATTCTCGTGTTACTGCCAAAGAGAATTATCAGTAAAGAAGTCAAGTCACGGTAAACATTCTGACATGCATTTAATCAAATGTTCATACTCTCTGAAACCAAAGCTTTCCTTTAAGAAATAAAAATAGTGTTGATTATAGAAAAATACACTTTCTACAAGAGAGTTCACATGAATTCTACATTCTCATGTGCTTCAGTTCACATGGATTCTACGTTCTTATGTGCTTCAGAAGCTCGCAAATACTACTCATGCTCTACTTTCCTAAAAACGCTTCTACACAAAGGCAAATAAAACAGCAGAGGTGCAGGAAGACATCCCAACCTCAGAACTCTTCTTAGATGGATGCTTTCTGTTTCCATGTCATGCTATTTTATTTCATGAATGTGAATACTAATCATGATAAAAATGATTCACTGCTTTCAAAATGACAGAAAAATATGGGTCTGGCATTTCAGTTTCAGCACTAGAACCAGCAGCTCATCTTTCCAGAAACTGTATCAGAAGGACTCTTTATCTGGTAACTGACCCCCAGAGCAGTCTGGGGACAGTTACATAACCTAGAGCATTGTGAAGCTTCCTCCCAAACCCCACGACCAGCACCGTGGACAACAGCTCACAGTCCTGACGGCAGGGGGAGGGCTGCATGGGTGACAGTGGGCGTGGGGAGTGGGTTGGCCCCAAAGCCCCTCGAGAGTGACCGCTGGGGCAGCAGCCTGGAGAGAGTACGGGCAGCCAAAGGCTGCACTCAGGCCACAGGAGGACGCACTGCCACGTGGCCCGAAACCATACCTGGTCACGTCTTCTCATGCCAGGGTCCTGGGGGTGGCTTCCCACATGAGGGCACACAACTGCAGGGTCACCCTGCAGAGACCCAGCAACCCACGGTACCCACTACCCTTGGGGACTGAGGCGTGGATTCTGCGAGCAGACAAGCTAACCCCAAGGCCTCAGCTATAGGCTCTGGGTGAGGCCGCAGGATGCTGGGCTGAAGTGTGTCCTCATCCTGAGTGACTGTTCATCCCTTACACCCGTGAGTTCTTCCAGGGACACCTCAACACACACAGGTAACAGGGAAGGGCACACATCACACACACCAGAACTCTCAGGTCTCTGCTGCGACCTCCCTACAGAGCACGCCCAGCCTCTGTGGGAACATGTAACCTTATCTAACTGCTCTGCTACCCGGGATCAGCAACAAACAGAACAGAGAAGTGTGTCTACTGACTCTTTACAGGGAACAGCGTCAAGGTGGAGCCAAGGCCAGAGAGGGCAGTGAGGAGGGGCTTCAGCCAACTCCAGCCCTGAGGCTCATCAAACAAGACCAATAGACTCGTGTGAGCCCTTCCCTCAAAGTGCAGGACAGCCCACTGCACCTGAAGATTCTAGGCACCATCACTTACACGGCCAATCTCAAAGGCCACCTTAGATTTACACAGATGGAAATCAGGGCCATTGTTACGAGAAGCACATAGGGACACGAAGCATGTGGCTTGATGGCATGTGTGCCTGGAGGCTGGGCCCGCTTTTCAGCCATGTGCACTGGGGCCCCAGGGCGAAAACAAGAATAAAAATTCAGACAAACCGCTATAAGGAAAACGCCCACAGCAGACTCCGAGACCTACTGTAGAGAATATATGAAAATTAAACACATGCCACTGTGAACAGGCTGTATCGAAGAAAAAAAATCACCCTCCCCAAATCGGTCCCATTGCATAAATTTATAACACTAAGACTTTAATAGAAAAATGAGCCACTTGACACTACAGGATAGGCCTGGATCTTACTCATGTTTTCTTCATCTTCTACATCCATGGCAAAATACTTTTGAGGGTTTCTTGACTGGCGGAGGCTGTTTCTGTCTGAAAGACATCAAGAAGACCACACTGAGTGTACAAGTAATTGAGTAAGTCTCCTCTGTGGGAAAATGGCAAAACAGGATGGTTAGGTTTGCCCTCTGGACAGCATTGTGACGCTCCCACATTCTGAGCGCATACCAGATATCCCAGTCCCAGCCAGGACGCTGCAGCTGGGGTAGGGGTGGGGCAGATTTCAGGCCACCTTGCAGAAGGCAGCCTGGATTCTGGGGTCAGGACCATGGAGAGCTCCAAGCCAGGGCAGAGTGAGGACCTGTGCATCCCAGACTCCTCATCAAGACAGACCCCTGATAGAACTCAGGCCCGGCTGCCACGTGATCTCTGCTCTGGGGAGACTTCGGTTTTTGGGTCATAAGATAAAGCTGTGGAGCAAGAACAAATGCCTCAGCATTCACCCTGCCAGTCCCCTCTCATCTTGAGCAACATCGCACGGATGACATTAAAAAGCAAGTAATTCCTCCAATCTGATCTGATTTCTTAACCATGTACAACTTATTATTTTGTTGGCAGGAGAAACCACAGGAAATCTTCAAAGAACAATAATTCCAATTATATAATTTTTAACAAATTCAAGAGTTTCCTCTTCCTAAATATTTTGGCTGTACTTTGCAGGATTATACTATTGTGTTTGCTGCTGTTTGGTTGCTAAGTCACGTGCGACTCTTTGAGACCCGAAGGACCGCAGGATGCCAGGCTTCTCTGTCCTCCACTATCTCGTGACGTTTGCTCAGAATCACGTCTATTAAGTCAGTGATGCCATCCAACCATCTCATCCTCTGCCACCCACTTCTTCTCCTGCCCTCAATCTTTTCCAGCATCATGGTCTTTTCCAATGAGTTGGCTCTTCCCATCAGGTGGCCAAAGTATTGGAACTTCAGCATCAGCCCTTTCAATGAGTATTCAGGGTTGATTTCCTTTAGGATTGACTGGTTTGATCTCCTTGCTGTTGAAGGGACTCTCAAGAGTCTTCTCCAGCACCACAATTTGAAAGCGTCAATTCTTCGGCACTCAGCATTCTTTACGCTCCAACTCTCACATCGTATGTAACTACTGGAAAATCCATAGCTTTGACTATGCTGGCAAACAGATACCTCTGGTTTTTAATATGCTGTCTACATGTGACATAGCTTTTTTTCCAAGGAGCAAGTATCTTAATTTCATGGCTACAATCACTGTCCATAGTAATTTTGGAGCCCAAGAAAATAAAATCTGTCACTGTTGCCACTTTTTCCCTTTCTATTTCCCATGAAGTGATGGGATCAGATGCCATGATCTTTGTTTTTTGAATGTTGCATTTCAAAACAGCTTTTTCACTCTTCTCTTTCACCCTCATCAAGAGGCTCTTTACCTCCTCTCTTCACATTCTGCCATTAAAGTGTGTCATCTGCATATCTGAGGGTGTTGGTATTTCTCCCAACAGTCTTGATTCCAGCTTGTGCTTCATCCAGTCCAGCATTTTGCATGATGTACTCTGCATATAAGTTAAAAAAGCAGGATGGCAATATATAGCTTTGATGTATTTCTTTCCCAATTTTGAACCAGTTAGTTGTTCCATGTCCGATTATAACTGTTGCTTCTGTCCTGCATACAGGTTTCTCAGGAGACAGATAAGGTGTTCTGGTATCCCATCTCTTGAAGAATCTTCCATAGTTTCTTGTGATGCACACAGTCAAAGGCTTTAGCAATGAAGAGAAGCAGATGATTTCCCTGCTTTCTCTATGATCCAACTGATGTCAGCAATTGGATCCCTCATTCCTTTGCCTTTTCTAAACCTATAATAAAGAATCCCATCAAATTGCCATTCAGGAAAAAAAGAGATTGGCAAATTTTGTAGTAACATGTCGCTTTGTATACAAATTAAATTGTAAATCAGTAAAAGGCAAATTTATTGCTTTTAAGAAAATGGTGACTGCTGCTGCTAAGTCACTTCAGTCATGTCCGACTCTGTGCGACCCCATAGACAGAAGCCCACCAGGCTCCCCCATCCCTGGGATTCTCCAGGCAAGAAAACTGGAGTGGGTTGCCATTTCCTTCTCCAAGGCATAAAAGTGAAAAGTGAAAGGGAAGTCGCTTAGTCGAGTCTGACTCTTAGCGACCCCATGGACTATAGCCTACCAGGCTCCTCCATCCATGGGATTTTCCAGGCAAGAGTACTGGAGTGGAGTACCATTGCCTTCTCTGAAATGGTGACTAAAATGAGCTAAACCATGCTTATATCTTATACATCTCTCTCATATAACACATATATAGAATAGTTTCCATGATAAGCATTTGTTAATAGCATTAACCCTTACTGTGTATCTGGCAAATACACAGTTAAATGAGTTAAAAGTTAAATGGGCTTCTGTTTTTTGGCTGTGCTATGCAGCATGGGGGATCACAGTTCCCCAAACAGGGGTCACACCCGGGCCCCTGCAGTGGAAGCACACAGTGTTAACCACAGGGCCGCCAGAAGCCCCTCTGAGTTTCTATTTAGACTCCTTTCTTCAAGAAAGTGTTTCAGATAGTTTTTAAAGTATTAATATTTTATATTCATGAATTACTTGAACATACATTTTTCTGAAAATTTACTATAGGAAAAGTACAGTACTGGATACTATAAGAACCTAAAATGAATCAGACAGACTCTGCAACTGAGAAACTTAAATAAAAATATTGTTTGGATAGCTGACTATATTAAGGAATTGCTTTTGTATGCAGGTCAGGAAGCAAAGTTAGAACTGGACATGGAACAACAGACTGGTTCCAAATAGGAAAAGGAGTACATCAAGGCTGTATATTGTCACCCTGCTTATTTAACTTATATGCAGAGTACATCATGAGAAACGCTGGACTGGAGGAAACACAAGCTGGAATCAAGATTGCAGGAGAAATATCAATAACCTCAGATATGCAGATGACACCACCCTTATGGCAGAAAGTGAAGACGAGCTAAAAAGCCTCTTGATGAAAGTGAAAGAGGAGAGTGAAAAAGTTGGCTTAAAGCTCAACATTCAGAAAACGAAGACCATGGCATCCGGTCCCATCACTCCATGGGAAATAGATGGGGAAACAGTAGAAACAGTGGCAGACTTTATTTTTTAGGGCCCCAAAATCACTGCAGATGGTGACTGCAGCCATGAAATTAAAAGACGCTTACTCCTTGGAAGAAAAGTTATGACCAACCTAGATAGTATATTCAAAAGCAGAGACATTACTTTGCCGACTAAGGTCCGTCTAGTCAAGGCTATGTTTTTTCCTCTGGTCATGTATGGATGTGAGAGTTGGACTGTCAAGAAGGTTGAGTGCCAAAGAATTGATGTTTTTGAACTGTGGTGTTGGACAAGACTCTTGAGAGTCCCTTGGACTGAAAGGAGATCCAACCAGTCCATTCTGAAGGAGATCAACCCTGGGATTTCTTTGGAAGGAATGATGCTAAAGCTAAAGCTCCAGTACTTTGGCCACCTCAAGCGAAGAGTTGACTCATTGGAAAAGACTCTGACGCTGGGAGGGATTGGGGGCAGGAGGAGAAGGGGATGACCGAGGATGAGATGGCTGGATGGCATCACGGACTCAATGGACATGAGTCTGAGTGAACTCCGGGAGATGG
Source organism: Aepyceros melampus (assembly GCA_006408695.1). Taxonomy (NCBI): domain Eukaryota; kingdom Metazoa; phylum Chordata; class Mammalia; order Artiodactyla; family Bovidae; genus Aepyceros; species Aepyceros melampus. Next base: position 87,432 of record SJXQ01012004.1, on the reverse strand, counting down.
TGATGGACAGGGAGGCCTGGCGTGCTGCGATTCATGGGGTCACAAAGAGTTGGACACGACTGAGCGACTGAACTGAACTTTGATCATTTTAGGTATGGAAATAGTGTTTTTATCTTTTGTGATATATACCAAAATGCTTACAGATAAATGGTACCTGGGATTTATTATAAAAGATGATCCAGTGCAGTGGGAGAAAGTAGGTACAGATGAAACTGAGGAGCCGGCAATGCTGGTACTGCCGGGGATGTGCGGTTCAGGCTGCAGCTCTGTACTGGTGTGTGTTTTAACTTTCCCACTATGGGGACTGTTAAAAGTAACTCCCTTGAAATCTAGAATGGACATGAGTGCTGACCGCCCCTCCCTGCGGGTGAGGTATGGGTGCTCTGAGGAGCCTCGTAGGGTGGCTGCGCTGAGCCTAGAGGGGAGGGGCATTTGGGAAGCACAGAGGCTGGGTGAGAAAGGACTTTCTGCTGAAAGACTCGAAGGACCAGTCCTGGAAGCAACCACATGAGCCATCCAAGCACCCTGCTCTCTATGGCTGAGAGCTGGACTCAAAGCAGGCAGAGGGGCTCATGTGGTGGGAAGTCAGAGGGCATGTTTGTCCCCTCCCCTTCAGCCCGACTGAAAACCCCAGACGGCATAGCACAGCACAGCGAGAAGGCTTGGGCAAGGGGTAGGGGAGAATATAGAAGAACACCTGGGACCTGAAGACGGGGTGGCTGGGAGTTCCCATTGCCACCCCAGACTTGGAGCTGAAGATACCAGCAACCTGGAAGCACCAGTGGGCAGACCAAAACTCCCAACAAAGCTGTCTCTCTGGCCAAGAGGCCAGGAGAGGCCCTCCCAGCAGGACAGAAGACTGACAGACTGAACTGCCCCATTCCAGCCAGACCCCAGCCTCCCACCCAGCAGGAACATGGGGTGGGGGAGCCTTGAGTCCCATGCCCTCTGGGCTGTGACGACCCCTCCCACCCCGCCGGCGATGCAGTCAGGGAGAAGAGGTGGGAGCCTGGACTGCCCCCACCCCGTGGCACCCAGGTGCTTGCCCCCTCCTCGCTGGGGTGGTGCAAGAGGCCCCACCCAGCAGTGCCAGTGGAGGCCGGACATGCACTCCCACCAGCAGCAATGAGGCAGGTCGCCTCTCCATTACAGAGGCCACGAGAGAAACAGCTGAAACAGAGGTTCAAGCAGGATTTGGATCCGGGAACATAACACGTCCAGGTTGCACGTGAAGTCACTCACCAGACTGAGAACCTCAAACTGAATGAACGAAGGCAAGAAATGCCTACCCCAGGATGTCAGTATTATCTGAGAAGGGCTTTCAAGCAGCAATCAAAACAGAAGTGGGAGGAATCAGTAACCAGTCTCAACACAGCCTATACAGCCCCCTTCACCAAGACAGGCAGACCACACAGAACAGAACAGGGGACTTGGAGGCCAGCCCGCACAGCATACCTGCTCACTGTTGACAAAGGCAGACAAGCCACGCAGTGAGGGAAAGACAGCCTTATCCACAGACAGCACTGGGTCAACCAGCCGTCTCAGCTCACACCCCACACAGGTGCTCAGAATGAACCACAGGCTTAATACAAAGCATAAAGCTAGAAATTTTTCACAAAAATCATATCCCAAATCCAGGACTGGGCAAAGAGTTTGCAGACTAGCCATCAAATCCATAAAAGATGAAAATGATAAATTGGAATCCGTCAAAATTTAAGGCTTTTGCTCTGTGAACAACTCTGTTAAGAAAATGAAAAGAGCAGCTATGGACTGTGAGCAGATATGTGAAAACCACACAGGCAACGAACAGAACATAACTCTCAAGAGCAGAACACACACTCAGGTGAGAAAGAGACACTTCACCAAAGAGTGCACACAGACAGACACACGGGAAATGATGTCCATCATCATCAGCCACAAGGGAAAGGGACTGAGAGCCACACGCATCCAACACACTCCCACGAGAGCGGCCGGAGCAGAGGGCCGACGACCCAAAGGTAAGCGGGGACGAGGGGACCTGGATCACCACACAGCCACCTGGGAACCAGTCTGGTGGGTTCTTAAAACTAAACACAGACATCTATCCCAGAGAAAGGAAGACTTACATTCACAACAAGAAAAACAGTGTGGGCGAATGTTTACAGCAACTTTATTCGTAACAGCCCCAACCCAGAGACAACCCGGACGCCTCCTGCAGGTGCCCGGCTGGACACACCGAGGCCCATCCATACCAGGAGCACCACAGACAGCAAAAAGGAACAAGCCGTCAACACACAACAACCTGGATGAGTCTCCAGAGGACTCAGCTGAGTGGAAAAGCCGACCCAAAGGTCACACACGTTACACCTATTTACACACTGGGAGCCTCGGGCAAGGCAGGCTTGAACTGCATGGGTCACTCAGACACAGATTTCTCTCACTAAACGCATATTGCCCACTGCACATCCCAAGGCCGGCTGAGGCCAAGGCCAAGGACACAGAAGGCCGATGACCCATTACATGGGTCCAATCGACACCCAACTCTGTGCAGTTCAAGGGTCAACTTTCAAGGGTTCCTAAAATGAGAAAATCATAGAAATAGGGAGCAGAGCAGTGGCTGTGGGGGTCAGGGAGGATGTGGGCATGACTACAAAGCACAAGGGGGTGGGGGTCCTGGTGACCACAGACGCTGGACTCCTCCCTGGGGTTTGCCTCCCACTGAGACCGCACACTGTGTAAGGGGAACACAATTCCCCTGTATTCACAGTTGTTCGTGAATGTAGGTTCTCTCAAAATAAAAATGTTAATTTAAAAGTAGGCAGAAGGTACACAGCACATTCATATGTAACCAATCAGTGACTGGTGTGCTGAGAGGCTGGCTTCCCTGGGGTCTAGGACAAGGGGAACACACGCCGGAAGTGACCGTGACGGGCAGCCTGAGCCACAGGAGTGCTGTGGCCCCAGAGTTCACTCGGTCTACAGGACGTGCCTTTTTCTCCTGCTCTTTCATACTCAAAATGTCTCACAGTAGAAAATAGTCAGGCTGCGCACTGTGCCAGTGAGTACATGTGTAACAGAATGGAAGCCAGAGACCTCTCACAGGGCAGAAGCTGGCACTTCGAGCTTGCCCAAATGCCAGCTTTCATACTGAAGGTTATAAAACAAAGCAAAATAGCAAATACAAGCACTTCAGAGCATTTTACATAACCGTTTTTCTTTCATTCTGAAAAGCCCTTATATGGCCTGGACCACAAACCCCAAAGAATGAAAACCCCATCAAAAATCCCATATGAACAAAATTCCAGGAACTCCCAGTTAAAGAAAAGCTCTACTTGATAGCAACATTCGAATAATTTCATTTTGCAGGATTCCCCCAAAGCATTAAGAAGTAGGCAGTGAGGTATGGAAAGACTATTAAACTTGGCATCAAAAGACCTGGGATTTCAGTTTAACTTGGTTCCAGTTATAATTTCAACTTTCCTTTTTTAAAGTAGAACTAGACACACTGATGCTAAAGTTTATGTGGAGAAATAATCAGATTTGGATAATTAGGAAAACTGAACTGATGAGCAACGAGGTGGGGCTGGTCCTCCCAGACTGGAAAGGATGGAGCCCCAGAATGTGCTCACGGCTCATGGATGCAGAGCAGAGAGACAGACTCAGGACAGAAGGGCTTCCACACCACTGACCAATGCCCTTTATAATAAGTGGGGCTAGACCTGGGGTGACCCCTGGAGGAAGAGGAGGCTGGACTCGCCAGGGCCCTCAGTCAGAGTCGGTGTTGGTTCCCTGTGGGTTTGTGTCTGACTTTCCATAACGCAAAGCTTTACTTTCTAAGTGGCTGGTGGGTAGATGGTCATCTATTGTGTGATTCCTCACACACTTGTAGGTGTTTCTGATGTAAGACAAAGTATAAATAAATACATAAACTATAGCATTTCTCTCTGCATCTTATCTCTCACTGTGGAAACACCAACCTGCACACATGCCTCCCTTCCCTTGGTGAAAAGGTTTTCTGGAATAAAACGTGAAGAACAGGACTTACTCACATTCAAGATGCATCAGAACATGAATTCTCTGTTGTGCTGGCCAAAAAAAAAAAAAAGCTATCTTGAGGAATTCACTAAAAATTTTTAAAATGTTGAGAGAGACAGTAAACTTGACAAAACTTACTAGCAATTATTACTCGTTTTAATCTACCTTATGCTCTGAAAAGGATGGTTTTGAAAAAGTTTTACATATTCTTAATGACTGTATGGATTTCAATTAGGAACCATACACTACAAAACTTTAAAGAGAGAATTATTCAAATGAAGATTCTTCATGTTAATTCTTTTTACTATAAATCAATCAACTTGCTAAGGGGCTTCCCTGGTGGCTCAGATGGTAAAGAATCTGCCTGCAATGCGGAAGACCTGGGTTCAATCCCTGGATTGGGAAGATCCCCTGGAAGAGGGCATGGCAACCCACTCCATTATTCTTGCCTTGGAGAATTCCAAGGACAGAGGAGCCTGGCAGGCTACAATCCACGGGGTCACAAAGAGTAGGACACGACTAAGCACAGCATAGACTAATTTTGCAGCTATGGGAAAAAACTGAATGCCAATTTGATTATTTATTTAACAACGGTGATTGAAGTACAAAATTCTTTAATTTAAAAAATAATCTCAAATTCAACAACTTAATCATGCATGTTTAGAGAATGCATTCATGACTTGTATTTTGCTTCCAATATTTTGCTTTCTAAAATAGTATCCCTAAAATATTCAAAACAATCAACTTATAATACTTTACAATGAAATATTTTCCTTTCTAGGAAACCACCCAAATAATAGACGTTCAGTTCAGTTTCCCTTTAGAGACTCAGTACACACTGAACATGGTAAGGCAGACTGTACAACAAATAAGGTTCAAGCACGACTTTCAGAAAATGTAGTTTTCCTAGTGAAATGCAACAAAGAATAATTAAAATATGCACAGCAACTGACAGGAAGACTCTTGGAAGCCGTTATATCAAGCTTGCAGAATGCGAAGTTAATACACAAAAGACAACTGCTTTCCTATATACGAGCAATGAACTAGAATTTGACATAAAAAACAATACTGTTTACATTAGTATCACTCCCTCCCAATGAAAATTTAACAAAATATGTAAAAGATCCATATGAGGAAAAGTACAAAACTCTGATGAACAAAACCAAAGAATGAAATAGCAGAAATATAATCCACAAAGACTCAACAATGTCGGTATCGGCTCTTCCCAACTTCACCTATAGTTCAACAAAATCCCAATAAAATCCCAGCAAGGTATTCTGTGGAAATCAACTGACTTTTTCCCACGTTCATATGGAGAGGGGAACACCCAGAGCAGCCAACATAATATGAAGGAGAGGAACAGAGGGGCCCTGTGTATACAGCTATGGGAATCAAGACAAATCTGAACAAAGATGGTGGAATAGAAGGACGTGTGCTCATCTCCTCCTGCAAGAGCACCAAAATCACAACTAGCTGTTGAACCACCATTGACAGAAGGATGCTGGAACCCACCAAAAAAAGATACTACATCCAAAGTCAAAGAAGAGGTGTACAACCACAGTAAAATCAAACCCCATACCTGCTGGGTGGGTGACCCACAAGCTACAGAACCAAAGAAGTTCCCCTGATGTTGTGAAGGTTCTGAACTCCACATCAGGCTTCCCAGCCTGGGGATCCAACACAGGGACTGGGAATGCCCAGGGAATCGGGCTGAACGAACTTGTGGGCCAACCCAATTCAGCCCACAGACCTAAGCCCACGTTCGTTTCAGAATTTCAACTATCAGACGAGGGTGGCTCTGTCCACCCCAAAGGTCCCGCACTGGAGGAACTCCTCCCCAGGGAGCCTGGTCCCCACTCATGCTGGGGAGCCCATAAGTACAAGTGCAATGACATGCACGCACACACGTGCCACGGTCAATTCTGGGAGCCCCGGGCCCTCTGTCCACAACTGCCGCTCATCAGTGGTCAGCAACTTCCCCGCCCTGTATCCTCTCCTGGCAGACATGGCGCCTCCTACTCTTGGCAGAGATGGGCTCAGATCCTTCCTTCCTTAGGCAAACATGCACAGGGCACTATGGGTGGCCCACTGCAGAGCGGTCTCCAGGCCTACCATCCTATCACCCATGCCTGCACACACAGGCCCCAATCCTGGTGCTGGCACATGAGG
>SJXQ01012004.1:55991-81111 GCA_006408695.1 Aepyceros melampus | reverse complement strand
GGGTGGGTGGGGGGATGAGTGGATGGACTGGATGAATGAGTGAATGGGCAGGTGAACAAATGGATGGATGGGTGGGTGGGTGGATGAGTGGATGGACTAGATCAATGAGTGGACGAACAAATGGATGGGTGGATGGAAGGATGGATGCCTGGGTGGGTGGATAAATGCTCTCGCTCCCTATGCCTCCAGCCAGCACAGTGCTCCACCCCTCACAAGGAGGTGTTCTCTCAGCAAGGTGGAAGCAGGGACAGAGCCCAAAGCTTCAGGCACTGTTTGCATCTCCTCCATCTATGAGGGAAAGTTGGCCCAGTCTCTGGTGCCCTGTCCTCTGGCGGTACTCAGAGGAGGCTCACCGCTGTGGGTCTGGGCTTCCATTTCTACAACAGGCCCCATGCCCATCTACTTCTCCATTCTGGAAAGATGGGGGCACCCAGGTGGCCTGAGCACAGGACAGTGACCATCACAGAGCACACAGGTAAGGGTGCTACAACACTCAGGACCCAGCACTCACTAGGGAAGCCTATAACCCCAACCCACAGGAGCCTGTTCACATGGGGTTCCCCCACCGGTTCTCGGCAGCAGGCCAGGAGTGGAGGAGGTCACAGAGGAGCTGGCGGCACTCCTTGGGGCTCTGGGGAGGCTGGGGTGTGCTCCACTGTCCCCAGGTGTGACCTGGACCCTGGGCACAGCGCCCACCAGGGCAGCAGCGTCTGCCTCACAGGTCCTGGTTGGTGGTTGGTAATTAAACTGCACATCACTCTCTTCTAACTGCCATTCATTTCCTGATGACTGAGTTTATCCACCAGAGTCTCATTCACAGCCACAGCCAACATCTGCCTTGTGGAGGGGGTGACCACAGGGATAATTCAGGATCAGTAAAAAACCACTGAGACCCCATCACTACTGAGAGCAAGTAGCCTGCTGCTATGCTGTACTGACAACCAACGACATGTGAAAAGCCACATGTCACACCAGGCTTTACATGTGACTGGGAGCACTTTAAAATTACACAATAGTAAAGATACATTTCAAATCCTGTAAAACTCATCCCATAAACATGAGGGCCAGTCCTGATAACACTCATAAATTTGAAAGGCATTTTTATTAGTTTCAAACCTAGGGTGTGTGGTAAACAGGAGCAGGCATTCACGTGTGCCCCACTCATCAGCAGTGTCCACAACGAGCGTGCATGCACAGTGTCCACCATGAGCGTGCACGCATAGCGATGTGCAGTGAGCACTGCTACATCTCATTACGCTCAGCCTCCCAAGATGCTGGTCTGAAAATGCAAACAGCTTTCCTACTGCAGAAAAAGATCCCAGCATGCGTGAAGACATTCAGAATTTGTGTACAGTGGGGCTAACGCAAACCACATGAGTTACAGCAAGTTCCAAATGATGACACAATTTTTCTTACACTTCTCAAAACTTTCTCCAGTTTAAATGTCTAGTGATGAAGGACCATGGGAAAAAAGGTGGCAAGTCTAAATTTAGGGTCTTTGGATGAGAATTCTTGCAGTTCGGGCTCCTGCCTTTGTCTCAATTCCCTGCTGCTTGTCTTCCTGCCATCTTGCTCTCCCATGCCTGACTGATTCTGTCACCCAGATGCGGGGTGGGGGCAGCAGGGACGCGCTGAGAGGCAGCACCCGCTTGCCCTCGGATCCTGGACAAGCACGTGGGCACAACACCCCTGGAGGTCTTGCACTGTGAGCCAGCCCCACTGCTCCCACTAGTGTGATTGTCTGTGATATCGAAAGACTGCCAATATCAAGATGGGTTTCCTCCTCCTCCTCTCAGGAAGTGCACTAAACTGAGGCTCATTCTATTTCCTGGAGAGGTCACTGTCTTCTGCTGCAGAAGACCCCAAAGAGGAGGTGCTCCTGAAAGACCCTTTCCAGCCCTGTCGGCTGCTGAGTAACGAGGTGGCCCCCAGAAAACACCTGGCTTTTCCCTCAGGAGGGGCGTCTTTGCACTGATGAAGTTTTCTGTTAGTTCACGCACGTTACATGGAGACAGCAAACTCTCAACATCTCTTAAAGCAGCGATTGCCCCAAAGCCATAAGTGTGTGATTTTTATAGTCAAGGGCAACTTCTGAATCTGGTGTTAAGAAAAAAATAATGATTTTAATATCTTAATACATTAAATTGAATTAAAGACTGAAATCATCTTAAGTGGTGAATGGAACGCTCTCCACGTTTTTAAAAGGCAGACACGTAACAGTGGCAAACAGCATGAAGAGCAGTTTTAAGGTTGGAAAAGTCAGTAAGGAAGCGTGGCAGCAGAAGGGAAATTACAGAGCACCCATCTCTAGAGGGAGAATCCCCCAGGACTCCAAGCCGCACACTTCTGAGATTCCATAAACATCTTTCTAAACAATACTTTAAACCTGGAAGCCAACGGGATTTTCAGACATGTTTTTAAAATCTGCCTTTGTAAGCTGGCCCCTCACTGACATTCTATGAAGTGCCAACAGAGAAAAAGAGGAGGGCTTTAAATGGAGAGCTGGAATCACTGGCATCAATAATATGAATTCACAGCACCACAACTCATTCACCACAACACATTCCCACAGCGCATTTGCATCCAGGATCTGCATTTCAGAATAAAAGAGGACGACTCACCTTTCCTCCCGGAGCGTCTCCTGCGCCTCCTCTTACACCGGCGGCCCTCGATGCTGAGAACGGTCCCCATAGCCTGGGTCCCCGTGATGAGTAAGCCAGCCCGGGGCAGCCCGGCCCTAGTCTGGCCCCGCAGCCACTGGGGTGGACGCTCAGCCAACCCTCGGAGCTGCACAGCTGCAACGGCCGCCAGGGGACACGTGGGAGGACGGCTTCTTCCCCGCCCCAGGCTCACTCACCAGAGGCAGACGGAGGGGTCACCAGCCAGAGGGTGACCTGAGACTCTCAGCCCTGAAACACAGGCAGGGACATGACCCTGAAAGGGGAGGAGAGACACGCTCTCCCTGGCAAACAGAATCCGACCTGAAAAAGCCCAGCATCTTCAAACACACAGAACCCTCAAGTAATGAAGCAGAATTGCCAGGAGACCAGTTCACAAAACACACTGTCAAAGTAACGTGGCCAGGCAGAACACACAGGGGGCCAGGACCCCGTTTGGGGACACTGCCGCCGACCTGCATGTGGGCAGCCAGGCCAGGCAGTGCCACTCACCCCTTCCCATGCATCCAGGCGCACAGGCACACGTGCGTGTGCACACACACACACACACACACACCGAGTTACACACCCACACGCACACACAGAGGCACATCTCAGGTCCTGGGACCCTCGTACTCAGGCTGGCCCAGCACAACACATGCCCTTGGCCCCCCTCATCCAGACAGGTGGTGTAGACACTCTCCCACGTCTAGGGGGCCCTGTCCTCTGAACAAAAGGCAGCTGCAGCCAGGAGGATGTGAATAGCACAGTCCTTCAGCCAAAGAAAAGTCAAACAATGTGTCAAACTCTTCTTTACAACATGACTGACTGTGTCTTGCAAAAAAAAAAAAAAGTTCCTTTCCCAGTAATGCCAGCATCCCTTTTACAACTTAGTATTCCAAAGGTGTACATGAATTAACACCGGATTCACCAACTATACGCAGAGCTGAGCCATGTCTTGTCACGTCGAGCAGCTATTACCTTGGACTTATGGGTGTGCCCATCCAAATGTGCCCCAAAGAAGAGGTTGCCCTGCACAGGCCCCTCCTCAAGGCTCCAGGCAGTGGGCACTAGGGGAAAAGAATCCACCCCTGGCCTGGGGTTGGGGGCACCAGAGTGCAAACCCGGGCAGTGGGCCGGCTTGGTGGGCAGAGCCCAGGGACCATCCCCAGGCTCAGGCACAGCCGTTCACGCTGCTGATGGAGGCGGTCATGCTAACTCTGATTTCCTGGACTCTGTCCAGTATTTTTCCATGTGGCATCCATACACCACATGGCACATTACTTTAACTATATTTTCTTTTTGTTGATGCTCTGGCATGGGGAGAAGCCTTGCTGACCCCAAGAGAGACTGCCCCTCCCCAGTGAGCCAATTCTCAGAGACAGCAGAGGGCTCAGCCAGGAGCAGTGCAAATCCCAGTGTCCACCACCACCAACCTCTCCCCAGACCCCTCTGCCTCACCCCAAGGCCCTCAGGCAGGGACCAGGCCACCAGAAGTCACTGCTCCAGCCCAGAGCCTGTCAGCACGACCCAAACCGGTCAGTCCTGCGTGGTTGACTCTGCCCTGCCATGCTGTTATTCAGCTGCTAACACAACAAAGTCATGTCCAACTCTGCAACCCCATGGACTGCAGCATGCTAGGCTTCCCTGTCCTTCACTATCTTCCAGAGTTTTCTCAAATTCATGTCCATTGGGTCAGTAATGCCATCCAACCATTTCATCCTGTGTCATCCCCTTCTCCTGCCTTCAATCCTTTCCAGCATCAGAGTTTTTTCCAGTGAGCTAGCTCTTCACATCAGGTGGCCAAAGTATTGGAGCTTCAGCTTCAGCATCAGTCCTCCCAATGAATATGCAGGGTTGATTTCCTTTAGGATTAACAGCTTTGATCTCCTTGCTGTCCAAAGGACTCTCAAGAGTCCTCTCCAAAACCATAGTTTAAAAGTATCAACTCTTTGGTGCTCAGCCTTCTTTATGATCCAACTCTCACATCCGTACATGACTACTGGAAAAACCATAATTTCAATTGGTAGGCAAAGTGATGTCGCTGTTTTCTAATATGCTATCTAGGACTGTTATAACTTTTCTTCCAACAAGCAAGTGTCTTTTAATTTCATAGCTGCAGTCACTGTCCATAGCAATTTTGGAGCCCAAGAAAAGAAAATCTGTCACTGTATCCACTTCTCCCCCATCTATTAGGCGTGAAGTGATGGGACTGGATGTCATGATCTTAGTTTTTTGAACGTTGAGTTTTAAGCTCTTTTACCCTCATCAAGAAGTTATTTGGTTCTTCTTCCCTTTCTGGTATTAGAGTAGTATTATTTGCATATCTGAGGTTTATTTCTCCTGGGAATCTTGATTCTAGCCTGTGATTCATCCAGCAGGTATTTCACATGATGTACTCTTGTGGTTCAGCTGGTAAAAAATCTGCCTACAATGTGGGAGACCTGGGTTAGAAGATCCCCTGGAGAAGGAACGGCTACCCACTCCAGTATTCTGGCCTGGAGAACTCTATAGACTATACAGTCCATAGAGTCGCAAAGAGTTGGACACAACTGAGCAACTTTCACTCACTCATTCTGTATCAGTATCAGTTCAGTCGCTCAGTTGTGTCCAACTCTGCGACCCCATGAATCACAGCACGCCAGGCCTCCCTGTCCATCACCAACTTCCGGAGTTCACTCAGATGTCCATTGAGTCCGTGATGCCATCCAGCCATCTCATCCTCAGTCATCCCCTTCTCCTCCTGCCCCCAATCCCTCCCAGCATCAGGGTCTTTTCCAATGAGTCAGCTCTTCGCATGAGGTGGCCAAAGTACTGGAGCTTCAGCTTTAGCATCATTCCTTCCAAAAGTTAAATAATCAGGGAGACAATGTACAGCCTTGACGTACATACTCTTTTCCCAATGTGGAACCAGTCTGTTGTTCCATGTCTGGTTCTAACTGCTGTTTTTTGACCTGCACACAAATTTCTCAGGAGACAAGTAAGGAGGTTTGGTATTATATTTCTTTAAGAATTTTCCACAGTTTGTTGTGATCCACACAGTCAAAGGCTTTAGCATAGTCAATGAAACAGAAGTAGATGTTTTTTGGAATTCTCTTGCTTTTTCTATGATCAAACACATGTTGGCAATTAGATCTTGGTTCCTTTGCCTTTTCTAAATCCAGCTTGTACATGTAGAAGTTATTGGTTCACATACTATTCAAGTGTAACTTGAAGGATTTTGAGCATTACCTTGCTAGCATGTGAAATGAGTGCAATTGTGCAGTAGTTTGAACATTCTTTGGCATTCCCTTTCTTCGAGATTAAAATGAAAACTGACCTTTTCCAGTCCTGTGGCTCTATTGCTGAATTTTCCAAATCTGCTGGCATACTGACTGCAGCACCTTAACAGCATCATCTTTTAGGATTTGAAATAGCTCAGCTGGCATTCCATCACCTCCACTAGCTTTGTCTGTAGTGATGCCTCCTAAGATCCCTTGACTTAGCACTCCAGGATGTCTGGCTAGAGGTCCGTGATCACACCATTATGGTTATCTGGGTCATTAAGATCTTTTTCGTATAGTTCTGTGTATTCTGGTCACTTCCTTTTAGTATCTTCTGCTTCTGTTAGCTGTTCCCATGCAAGCTCCCCAAAAAGCCTTCTCACTGCTTTATCCCTCCAGACCCCAGTGGGTGCTACCATGTTCTGCAGGGCATGTGTGCAGCCAGGCCTCTCCAGGGCACCCACTGCTCATGATGATCCCGTGGGTGCAAGAGGACACAGTTTGGTTCTCAAGACACTTGGTGTGATGACATTGAGTCCACTTAGGTTCCTTTCAACTAAAGGGCACATAACAGTCTATGAGACACAAGGGCAAGCTAGCTTCCTATAAGCATGTGTACAAGCCCACTTCACACCCGCTCTACATTCATATCAAGAGGCAGGCAAAGTGGCAGTTACATGCATACAGCCTTCACTTCACACACTGATAGCTTGCTTTTTCTCATCAAACGACACGACCCAATGCACAATGAATCTTCATCAAGTAATGAATGCCATATTCTCAAGAGTAAGCGTGAGGCAGAATCCACCAGAATGACAAGGCAAGTGGGGCTCTGACCATGCTGAGCCTGTAGCTGTGGTCAGGTGGGGCTCTCAAGGAGCACCATGCTTCTCTCTGTGTCTTAATTTATCTCAGAGCCACTCCACACGGAGTCCCCAGAGGTGAAGTAATGACCTCTCTCTGCATCTATCATAGTCTTCTTTCTTCCCACTTCCTTCTTCCACCTTTAGGATTATTTAAGAGAAGTGTAAAAATAGAATTCCCATGTTCATGAGAATCAAGAGATTCACAGCAGAATGGCAATGATTTGCTGTTTCAGATAGGGATTCCAGAACCATTAAATTGACAGTTTATAATCTAAAAAAATACTTCAAAGCTCTTTTTCTAATTTAAAAATACATCAATTTCGGACTTCAGCTGTCACATCTTTGCAAGTTAATAACTACTGAATTCCAGAGAAAGTCATAAATAGTCAGACACCATTTAGCATCTGACATTCCTGGTATCTAATTAACTTTATTTTTATCCAGGTCCTAGAGTAAAGACACCAAAATTTAATGTTCCTAGACTATTAATCTAGAATAAGACTCTTGAAAACTATTTTTCTACTCTTACAAGGAAAAAAAAAAGTTTACTCTATTAGAATTCTAAACCCTCTAAATGAGTCAGTTATTCATTAGTTACTCATATATAATCAACACATGGGAAACTATAACAGTACTTGATTTAATATTAATATTATGGCACCTGATATCTCTTAATAAGAAAAGCAGCACTCACTTACTCCCTCATCCGGCCGTCCTCTGGGGAAGACTGGGTGTGGGACAGGGCTGAGGAGGCAGACAGGGCAGGACGCCAGTGCCAACAGCCCCACCGGCTCCAAGCCGGCCAGTGGCAGCGGTGAGAAACAGCCAGACTCCGCAGTGGAGAGGATCAGCACAGCAGGCAGGCCAGCCTGATGGCTCGGGTCTGGGGCAAGAGAGAAAGGATGCCTGGCTTTCGGCCTGAGAGCCCAGAAGGACGGAGCTGCTGAGCTCAGAGGCCTGTGGGGGGTGGGGGTGGGTCACTGGGGGTTCACTCTCATGTGCCAAGCTGGAGATGAGGTAGTCCCCCAGAGATGTAGGGGGACCCAGGGTCTGAGTACAGAGAGCAAGAGAAAGGTCTGGGCTGGAGACTCAGATGTGGGACTCAGCCACACAGAGAGGAGGTGAGTTTTGAGTGTGGATGGGATACACGCTGCTGCTGGGCAGTTGGGAGAGGGAGCAGCGACGAGGTGGTGTGCATAGGACAGGTTTATCCACCGACCATCGCCTGTCGGTCACTGCCCGTGCTTTAGCTCACTTAAACATCACCAAATCTCAGTAATGAAGACTGCAATGACTGCACGAGGGGCAGCCTGGACACAACCACCATCTGTTTCACGACCAGAAGGGATGCCAATCAAGCCTCTGTGAGGGAAGTCGGGCAGTGCAGCCTATTACAGCACAGGGACCTCCCCGCTGAAGCCCTGCTCCACCTCCTACTGGCCTGGGGCCACAGGAACTTCTCACCCTCCTGGCTCCCCGGTGACAGTGAAGGTTCCCTCCAGGCTTGCTGGGGAGACCACGTGAGGATGGTGCACAGGGAGGGCAGTGGACCCTCAGCTTTAGCTGCTCCTGCAGGCAATGGCACCCCACTCCAGTACTCTTGCCTGGAACATCCTATGGACGGAGGAGCCCGGTAGGCTGCAGTCCATGGGGTCACTAAGAGTCGGATTTGACTGAGCGACTTCACTTTGACTTTTCACTTTTATGCATTCGAGAAGGAAATGGCAACCCACTCCAGTGTTCTTGCCTGGAGAATCCCAGGGACGAGGGAGCCTGGGGGGCTGGCGTCTCTGGGGTCGCACAGAGTCGGACACGACTGAAGTGACTTAGCAGCAGCAGCAGCATTAGCAGCACTGCTTTATAGAGGAGCCTGCCAGCTGGAGAGGCTAAGTAACCTGTCCACAGTCACAACTGGGCGGCCAGCAGGACCCGGTTCAGAACCCAGGACATGCCCAGCTCAGACACAGTGCTTCAACCTCTGCAACATAGCCAGCATAGCAAAAGCACAGGCACTTGTTTACTTTTTTAGTGTATTAAGATTCTACAGTATTGTCAAAACGGCACGCCCATAGTTCTTTAACATTGCAATTTCTACTTTCTCTGATAGAACAGTTTCAAGCAGACTAAGGTGAGCGTAGTTGTCAGTCTACTTCCAGCGCTGCTCCCCTCAGTTAAGATCACAGATTCAAGTAAGCTTTTCCCATTTTCTTTTAAAGTGATGTTACCAAGGAACTTTGGATTAAAATAAAAATCTACACAGCTCAAGTAAGTAAAGCAGGTGTTGAATCTGAAAAAAAAAGTGGGGAGACACTTGAATTGAAATTAGGCCTTGAAATTAGTTCCAACAGCCAATCACGGTAGACAGTGACTGCAGCCATGACATTAAAAGATGCTTGCTTCTTGGAAGAAAAGTATGACAAACAGGCAGCGTATTTAAAAACAGAGACATCACTTGGCCAACAAAGGTCCTTATAGTCAAGGCTATGGTTTTTCCAGCAGTCATGTATGAATGTGAGAGCTGGACCATAAAGAAAGCTGAGCACTGAAGAACCGACACTTTTGAACTGTAGTGCTAGAGAAAACTCTTGAGAGTCCCTTACACTGCAAGATCAAACCAGTCAATCCTAAAGGAAATCAACCCTGAATATTAATTGGAAGGCCTGATGCTGAGCTGAAGCTCCAATACTTTGGCCACCTGATGGGAAGAGTCAACTCTTTGGAAAAGACCCTGATGCTGGCAAAGATTGAGGGCAGGAGAAGGGGGTGATAGATGAGACGGTTGAATGGCATCACTGACTCAGTGGACATGAGTTTGAGCAAGACAGTGCTCAAGATCCGGGAGACAGTGGAGGACAGGAGCCTGGTGTGCTGCCATTCCTGGGGTTGCAAAGGGTTGGACACAACTGAGCAACTGAACAAAGTCACCTATAGCAAGGAAGTAGCCGCAGATGGTGGTAGGCAGATGGCTCAAGCGTTCCACGGATGACGGAGGAGATCCACAAGTGGACATGATGGCCAGTGGATGAGTGCCCGCAGCAGAGGCCATCTCCAACCCAAGAGGCCTGGGCTGTGCAGGGAGGGCTGGGACACCTAGCTAAAGATGAAAGGAAAGTCTGAAATAAACACTGCCATCAAGTCTGAACATAAATTTGAATCTAAACTGAGTACACAATTGATAGTCATGATTAGATAGGTATTTTTTTCTCTATTGTATGTTTTTAAATTTTTATTTTTTAATTGAAGGATAATTGCTTTACAGAATTTTGTTGTTTTCTCTCAAACATCAACATGAATCAGCCATAGGTATACATATATGTATATTTTTCTTTAAACATTAGTTTTCAAAGCATCCTTTAAAATGCTTTAGCTATTACTGATTATTAATACCAAATTAGAACATAAACTTTTTGAAATACAAAGTAAATCTGGCTGGTCTTCAAAGAAGACAGAGTGACTTTGCTCAATCTAGAGTAGAAAACCTCTGGCCTAGCTGATCTATTTATAAATGATTCCAGGGTTGTTTTTTAACTGGGTATGTGTAGACGAAAGAGCTGATGTGAACATATGTATGTACAAGGAAGGTTCAGTTCAGTTCAGTTGCTCAGCCGTGTCTGACTCTTTATGACTCATGGACTGCAGCATGTCAGGCTTCCCTGTCCATCACCAACTCCCAGAGTTTGCTCAAACTCACGTCCATTGAGCTGGTGATGCCATCCAACCACTTTATCCTCTGTCGTCCCCTTCTCCTCCTGCCTTCAGTCTTACCCAGCATCAGGGTCTTTTCCAATGAGTCAGTTCTTTGCATCAAGTGGCCAAAGTATTGGAGCTTCAGCTTCACCATCAGTTCTTCCAAAGAATATTCAGGATTGATTTCCTTTAGGATAGATTGGTTTGATCTCCATGCAGTCCAAGGAACTCTCAACAGTCTTCAACACCACGGGACAAAAGCATCAATTCTTTGGCACTCAGCTTTCTTTACGGTCCAACTCTTACATCCATACATAACTACTGGAAAAACCAGAGCTTTGACTAGATGGAGCTTTGCTGGCAAAGTCTTTGCTTTTTAATATGCTACCTAGGTTGGTCATAGCTTTTCTTCCAAGGAGCAAGTATCCTTTAATTTCATGGCTGCAGTCACCATCTGAAGTGATTCTGGAGCCCAAGAAAAGAAAGTCTGTCACAATGAAGGTACAAGAGGACAAAGTGACCAGATTTGACTAAAAACTTCAGCAAGACTGAAGGGGAAAAAACAACTTGAAAAGAGATCAGAGGCGTGAAAGCCTGGACCAAAGGTGGCACCTGAGGCATGCAATTCATGAGCCTGAGGAACAGACACACGAGGGGCACACTCAGAGTTGCAAGAGGGGAAACATCTCAGGGTGTGAAGATCCGAATCCGCCACCAAGTGGATGCCATGTGCAAGGAGACGGCAATAAAAGGCAACAACGAAAACCCAATCTTTGTCACTGAAATCCACGACTAGAGAGCACCAATGGAGTCGAGACCAAAGCAGTCTGGTTACTGAGGCAATGGAGCTGGGCTGGAGGGACCCATCTCAGGTCCCTCAAGCTGATCACCTACGAAGGTGGGAGCCTAGGAGACCTCGAGTTCCAGGGTGAGGCAGCCCGCAGGCCTCACCCCACCTGCAGATCCCCAAACTGCCAGGAGGCCCTCAGGAGATGTGAGTGTCATCCTGGATGGACGTTCACAGGCAGGTGTGGGAACAGGTCCCTTACTCACTCTGGCCCGCAGGGATCTCTACTGGCTGGAGTGTGCCTTCATCCCCAAAGCCCAGCACCCTGGGATCTCATAGGGAGAATCTGAGCCACGACTCAGAGGCCCTGGATTACACCATGGATCCCAGCTACTGCCTGGCCAGCCCCGACCCCCCTCCCCCTCACCCTGGTGCACACTGCTGCAAGGTCAGCCTCAGCAGAGCAAGTGAGGGTGGGGACAAGACAACAGAGTGGGTATGGCTTCGACACAGCCATAGGGCTGCAAGATGCAGGTTTATGGAAGAGGAATTTTAAACCTTAAGCAGTCACATTACTTCTTCACTTTAGGAAGTGAAGAGTTGGCAACTCTTCACTAAAGATCAAACACACACATACAAATTTTGTTTAGTCTTATTAAAATAAGCAATCTGTTACCACACATTTAGAACTTGAGAGTACAGACTGGGATATTTTTTTTCTTTTGCATTTTTCTTAATTATTGCCTACGTGAAATATTAAGCTAAAATAGTAGAACTACAGAATTATGTTTACACATAAATAAGCAAAGCAATACTTTTTTAAAGATGAGAACAAATTATGCAGCTGTGCTTTCCAAGTCTGTAGGTGAAGTTGCTCAGTCGTGTCCAACTCTTCACAATCCCGTAGACTGTAGCCCACCAGGCTCCTCTGTCCATGGGATTCTCCAGGCAAGAATACTGGAGTGGGTTGCCATTTCCTTCTCCAGGGGATCTTCCCGACCCAGGATCTAACCCAGGTCTCCCACATTGCAAGCAGACACTTTAACCTCTGAGCCACCAAGGAAGCTTTCCAAGTCTGTAACACAGACTCAATTTATTAGTATAGTTAAACATAAATTATTTGATAAAATTTATAAAACAGGTCATTCAGTAAACTAAACCAGCCATAAGTATTCCATGCCATTGTCTCCTGGCTCCTTTAGAACGGTTAAAACAAAGCCAGTGAACCGACACTTTCCTGCAGACTTTTCCACAGGAAGTTGGTATCTGGGTTCAGGATATGAAACAGGCTTCTCTCGTTATCGTAGCTTGACCCCACAGCGCCACCTACTGTCTGAAGGCGTCCACTTAGGGCTCTGGGCACGCTGGACAGTGCGGTCGGCCCTCTCCACAGCTACGTCGTGGCTCTCTGTCCATGGCAGGCGATGACACAGGACAGCACCAACAGACAAGGCCACTCTGCGATGAGGTGGATGGGGACACCTGAGCGGGCCAGAGGGCACCTCTGAGAGGAAGGAGACACGGCGGTGCTGTGCCACGTGCATACGCTGTCAGCACACGTCTAACTGCTCACAGAAAAGTGATTTTTATTGCATGTCAACTATATCTCAATAAAGTCAGCTTTAAAAAAATCCCAGGAAAAAACACAAATTATATGAGAAAGTCATTGTTCAATTTGAAACAGAATAAAAGGTGTGTAGATTTCAAGAAGAAGGAATGAATGGATTCCAAACACAGAATGAATCAGTTGGAAAAGACTGGAAAGCACGGTCTCTCTCATCAGGAGAGCAGAGGACGGTGCCACCAGCTCTCGCTGCTATGGCTGACATATGTCACTCGAGGAGACTGGCTTGGGAAGCAGGCAAACTGCCCTAAGCACAGAGCTGTGTCATGGAGGCCAAGGTCCAAACTTGGGCTGTAGCCACTTCTCACAGCCCGCTCCACCACCCAAGACAATGCAAGAATGCAGGAAGAAGAGGCTAACACTGAACAAAAGAGGCATGACCCAATGATAAGGCTAGTAAAAGCCCTCCATGCCCCCACCCCAACAGCCACAGCCCTCTAGGGCCCACCATGCTGCTGGGATCCTCTCCTGTCCCCAATCCCTTGCTCTGTGCCCACCTCCCCATACCATTTGCTTGGAAAATATACAATGTTCAGGACTCCCCACCCCTATGAGGCCTGCAGCCCCTGCCTGGAGAGGTCGCCTGCCTCTGCCCCCACTCTTGTCACAGCAGCAGCAGACACCCCTGTCATCACTTGCTTCCTACCCACCCCCAGCCACGTCCATCCTCCAGGGCCTGCCTATGCAGCACTGCAGAGGCCTGAGTGCCACCAGGAACCAAGAGACCCACCCTGTCCTCTAAGCCGCTCTGGGCTTTGTTCTTCCAGAATGGGGCCCATGGAGCTCTCATCACTGCTGCCAGTTGCCACCTGACAAACTCCAGGGAGTAATGAGAGACCACATGGAATGTCCCAGTTCATGTTCAAAAGGTGGACCACAAACCCAGCAGTGGTCCACAGCGTCCTAGGCACAGCCAAGGGTGCATTAATAAGATGGGTCAGGAAACATCAATCTTCTAGAATTCTCCATGTGCACAGGAGGGGCTGCTGCTGCTGCTGCTAAGTCACTTCAGTCATGTCCGACTCTGTGCGACTCCATAGATGGCGGCCCACCAGGCTCCCCCATCCCTGGGATTCTCCAGGCAAGAACACTGGAGTGGCTTGCCATTTCCTTCTCCAGTGCATGAAAGTGAAAAGTGAAAGTGAAGTCACTCAGTCGTGTCCAACTCTTAGCGACCCCATGGACTGAAGCCTACCAGGCTCCTCCGTCCCTGGGATTTTCCAGGCAAGAGTACTGGAGTGGGGTGCCACTGCCTTCCCCACAGGAGGGGCAGGGGGTCTCATAGATTCAGCCTTTCAAATTTTAAGAGTGGTGACTACGTAACAAACCCGTCCACAAGAGGGCGGGTATTTTCCTGCATCTACAACAATCGAGCCACAGAGGCTGGGATAGTTGGATGGCATCACTGACTCAATGGACATGAACTGATTAAATTCCAGGAGATATTGGAGGACAGAGGAAACTGGTGAGCTATAGTCCATGAGGTCACAAAGACTTGGACACAACTTAGCGACTAAACAATATAAATGAATCTCTTAATTTTTCTTTTACACATCAGTCTTAAGTGTCTGATTCTATTATCTAGTATTGAGTCTAGTAATGACTAGAGCTCAAAACAGCTAGAAGAAAATCACCAATTAATCTCTAAGAACAACAGATGCAACAGCACACAACATTGCAAAGGCAACTGAATTTTTATTTGCCAAGTTGTACTTTTGAGGTTGTGCTGGGCTTAGTTACTCAGTTGTGTCTGACTCTTTGCAACCCCATGGACTGTAGTCCACCAGACTCCTCTGTCCACGGGATTCTCCATGGCAAGAAAACTGGACTGGCTTGCCATGCCATCCTCCAGGGGAATCTTCCCAACCCAGGGATCAAGCCAAGGTCTCCCGTGTTGCAAGCAGATTATTTACTGTCTGAGCCCCCAGAGAAGCCCACTTGTGAGGTTGACTGTGCACTATTTTGCCTGCAGCCACCCTCAGCCAGGGATATGCAGAGAGGCACATGGGGACCCCTCCTGGGTCCTCGCTGGGATGCTGCCCCCTTGGAGCGGTCCCACCCCTGGCCTGCACATCCCCCTCACAGCCGACACTGCCTGGTGGCAACCATGACTGTCCTCTGCTTCCAGCAGCATCAGTGGGTGCTGTCTGTCCCACCCACCCTTGTCCCAAGGGCCTCAGTTAGTGCCTGCCCACAGGTGTAAGGCACATATCTGCTAGATAAATGACAGACTGGGTCCAGAGTACAACTGCTGCAGGTGCTAAGAAGCTTCACTCGGACATTCCCTGCCATCTGAGCCCCTATCTGAGGCCCTAGAACTGAGAAAGAAGGAGCGTTAGGGGCCCGGGACGTTGAAGGGGGCACCCCCAGTTATGCAAGATCAGCCAGGAGATCATGAACCCAGTGCCTGGTCTGCACCATCACCCACCATGAGGGGTGGGGAGAAATGGAGTTCTTCCCTCCCCCCAGCTCCAGGCCCTCCCTGGTCCACTCACCCCAGCCTCACCCCATCCCCTGGCCCCCCCAGAAGTCCATCTGCAGCACCCTCCACGCACCTGACCACCTAGCAGGCTCCCATCCTTCCTAGCCTGTCTGATGGGCAGTGAGGCGCAGAAGCAGTTCCAGAATGGCCTCCTGGCTCTGCTGATGAGCCCGTAAGCCCTCCCTGTGAGTATGCTCACAGTGCCTCTAACTGTCTATCCTGCACCGAGTGCTGAGACAACAGCCGCACTGACACCCTCAGGGCTTCCTTGGGCACCGGGAGTGCCAAGCAGCAGGAACGGGGAGAGGGTGAGCAGGGGAGGGTTCCCCAGGAACCAGCCTCTCCACTCTGGCTTCAAGTCCACGTACTCAGACTCAGTCAAGGGCTGCTGCCAGGGTCTCAGTCTCTAGGCTGCACGTATCTTGGGACAGGCCCTAGAAGTAGATGGCCAGGCCCACCTGGGGCCCAGGTGCCCACCTTGGGGATGGTTCTGGGAGGATCCCCAGGTGGCTTTCGGGCTGGTGCTGACCCAACCTCCAGACATGCTGGGTTTCGCTGCCAGTGGGCACTGTTTCATATGCTCACTGGCCACCTCTGTTTCATTTCTGGTGCCAAACCTGTGCAAGCTTTCCTGCCCTTTTTTCCCCACTGTCTTGTCCATATTGGCTTGTAGGGGCCCGTATGCATTGTGTGCTCTAGAGACCATGTGGGCCTCTGCCCGTCTGGTACACACCGATCGGATACACATCCTGCGAGGCACACACCGATGTCAGATACACACCTCAACCAGGCGCAGGTGCAGTAAGCTCCCCAGTCAATGAGTGTTGGCAGCACACTTCATTCCACACCTTGCTTCTCCCTCCCTCTTGATGGTGGCAGAGCTGCAGACATGATGGGCCTACTACCACAGGAGGCATGGGGAAGGGATGTGCAGATATGATGAAGGTCCCGAATCAGCCGGCTAATTTACTGTAAAGCGGACTTCCTAGGTGGGCTCACCCAATCAGGGTGGAGGAAAGAAATCCGAATGGGAGGCAGCAGAAGAGGCTCCCTCCCCGTCCCATGTCCAGGGGTTGGGGCCAAAGGCCTGTATCCTGCAACCACAAGTAACTCGTTGGGCTGGGTAGGGGCCCTGGGCCTCTAAACTCTGGACCAGGTGAGAGCAGGAGCAAGGAATCGGGCCCTGACCCTGAGACAGCTGGAGGACATTTGCTGCAGTTTGTTTCACAGTAACAAGAAGTTAGTCCACGGGCATGTTGACCACCGATGCTTCCAAGGACAGAACTGGGTTCACACTCCGCACTGAGCCGGTGGGTGACCTGTGGCAGCCAGGGAAGTGTGGCCGGCCTGACGCTAGCCATGCCAACTGCACCAACCACAACCACTGTGCCAACCACGCCCACGACGCCAGCCAAACCCATGACACCAGCCATGCCCACCACACCGGCCACCCCCACGACCTGGGCTCGTTGGACTCTAAGCGCGTCTCCTCCACGTGGCCTGGGGAAGAGGCCCTCGCCGCCCCACGAGGCAGGACACAAGCTTCCCAATGAGTGATGCCTGGACCACCAAGGTTCACATGCAAAAGAGCACGGTCCCCGGCAGGATCCATTTCCCACTCAGCTTCCTGGTTCCTGAGCAGAAGAGCGAACACTGGCAGACCTGAGCTGGGCGGACCTCGGCTCCCTGGGCAGCACCAGGGTCCCAAAGGGCCAGTCTCTGCCCCTGGCTGCCCAAGACCCATGACCTCACAAACAGGGACGCTTCTGCCTGGATGCCCCTCGTTGAGCTGACGCTGATGAGTCAGGCAGGCCACACAAGGACACCTTCTCGGCAGCAGTTGACTCATGCCAGAAGCATACTGAGACACTCTTCATTCTCAGCCAAATTTTTCTTCAGTTCACTGACCTTCAGAAGTGTTTGTAAACTGAAGTGTCATCTGCGTTAAACAGATTCCGTTAGCCAATAAATCACAGTAAGGGGGAAAAGTCACGTTTCTACCCCAACAGTGAGGATTTAGCTGCCTGCCTAAGCACCAGGTGCCCTGGCAACACTGCCTCCTGCTTCCCCCATTGCTGGGGTTGGTTAGGAGCACTTGGGGTCACCTGCACCTCAGGGCCTGCCTTATGCCCCAGGGGACCCCTCCCGGGCCCACAGCTACCCCAGCTTTCAAAACACCCAGCAGGCCTGTGAGGATCTTGAGGCCACCCTGTCCCTGACAGACCCTCCTTGCCACTTTCTTCTTTCTGCCAAGGCTCCCATCAGTGGTAGCCACATGTGGACGTGATCTGGTCATCACAGGGCTGGAGCGCTCAAGCACCATATAGGGAGAGGGAATGTGTGAGACAAGCAGGACCGTCCCAGGAATAACTGTCCTGCCCGAGGGACTGACATGCAGGTGACAAAGAGATTCATGGGGACACAAGACCAGGCCTGTTTCAATACGGTCACAACTTCCCACACACCCAGTAGCCCAGAGTAGAACTGCTGTGTGAAGGCAGAGAGGGCCGCATCCTGCTGCTCTGAGAGCCAGTCCACGAGCCAAGGGCCATCCCATTCAAGTCAGCACCGCAGTCCCACAACACCATCGCAGCACCTGCAGCTCTGCGTCTGCAGGTATATGCGCAGCACAGGATGTTCACAGGTCCACATGAGAGCTATTTCACTGTGCATCCTTAATTTCTCTTTCACTATATTTGGAAATGGTCATAATTATAATGATTTCATTTCAGAATTAGAAGGGGAGTCTATACATATTTGTCATAAGCAGACTGTGGGGATTGGTGGCAATGAGACATTGAGGAAAGCCTCAGCGTCTGAACAGAGCCAGGCCTCCCTCGGACCCCCTCAAATTAACCCCCTGAGGGAGCTTAAGGGCTTCCCAGGTGGCACTAGTGGTAAAGAGCCTACCTGCCAATGTAGGAGATGTAAGAGACTCAGCTCGATCCCTGGGTTGGGAAGATCCCCTGGAGGAGGGCATGGCAACCCACTCCAGTATTCTTGCCTGGAGAATCCCATGGACAGACGAGCTGCCGGGCTACAGTCCATAGGGCCGCAAAGAATCAGACAGGACTGAAGCAACTTGACCTGCACAGCATGCATGGGCCCTTAAACTCTTCAGGGGCTCCACAGCACAACCTCAAGAGGCCCCTGCCTCAGAAGGTGTTCTCACCTGTGAAACACAGGAAGCAACTTCAGCCTGTTTAAGGAGCAAGAGAGGTGGAAGCAGGGACTGGCCTGGAGCTAAAAATACAGGCTGCCTGCAGCGCTCCCGCCAGACGGCCAAATGAGGCTACTGACCAGGAGCGCGTCAGCCAAGAGATACTTTATCCAGCCAGAAACTTGCGTGCTCTTTTCTTTTTCAAATCTCTGTGAAAAAAGATTAATACACGGGATTACGGTTGTTTATGAAACAAATGCGAAGTGTCTACTCTGCAGGTACCACCTATCAGCACAGACTCAGCAGAAGACCTGATTCCTGACACTGGGTGTCTGACCATTCTGCCCTCCATTCTGCTTCAGATGCCACCTTTTGTCCTTGCTTTTTTTCCTATGCCTTCAGGGACAACTGACTTGTGCACAGGATCGAAAACTATTCGCTTCTTCAGTGCATGCTTGCTGCTGCTGCCAAGTGGCTTTAGTCATGTCCGACTCTGTGCGACCCCATAGACAGCAGCCCACCAGGCTCCCCTGTCCCTGGGATTCTCCAGGCAAGAACACTGGAGCGGGTTGCCATGTCCTTCTCCAATGCATGAAAGTGAAAAGAGAAAGTGAAGTCATCCAGTCGTGTCTGACTCTTAGCGACCCCATGGACTTCAGCCTACCAGGCTCCTCCGTCCATGGGATTTTCCAGGCAAAAGTACTGGAGTGGGGTGCCATTGCCTTCTCCGCAGTGCATGCTTATGTCACATTAAAAAACACTTTCTAATTCACTTCAACAGCATAATTAAAATGATAGTTTACATCACATTATAATTGGCTCTGTGGCTTAGCTGTGAAAGCACCTGTCTAGTAAACAGGAGATCTTGGGTTTGAATCCCAGATGGGCCCAAAGCGCAATGTTTGGGGGGTTTCCCTGATGGCGCAGTAGGAAAGAATCCACCTGCCAGTGCAGGAGATACAGGTTCAATCCCTGGGTCAGGAAGATCCCCTAGGGAAGGAAATAGCAACCCACTCCAGTATTCTTGACTGGGAAGTCTCATGGACAGAGGAGCCTGGTGACCCACAGTCCATGGGGTCATAAGGAGTCAGACACGGGCGACTAAACAACAAGAACATTACATCTACAGCACCCTGGATGTAGGTGGCCATAAATCCCAGCTCACTTGCAGTGCTAAAGCATGGTCTCACTCTGGGCTTTTTACCATCTCCCAATCAACTCTGGCTACAGAGAAACTGATTTAAGATCACTAATGGAGCTAAAAGATGAGTTGTGGTTAAAAACACAACTCCATCCTACTGGCACAAGCAGTGGTAAAAGTAAGCATGGTTTTGCCCTCTCCATACATGTGCTGGCTATGTACAAAAGAAAAAAAAAGACAACAGAAAGAAAGCACCAGTTGAAGATTAGACAAAACCTCTTTTAAAGGTTTCCTTGGAAACCAGGGACCTGACGTTCCTAATGTCCACGGACACAGAAACAACAGGTGGGGCCTTCCGGTACAATTCCAGGGCCCTGTGGTCAGGCATGGCACCTCTCCTGCCCCTAACCAACCCCATGGATGGCTCCACGCCCACCACGGCCCCGAGGGGGCTGTGTCCTGGCTGACACGCCTCAGTCCCCAGCGAGGGAGTGGACAAACGCAGAACGCCCTCCTTCTGCACCCAGCAGCCTCTGGCAGCCACTTCCTATAATACTTCTTCCCCAAGAAAAAAGCCTCCGTGAAAGTTCAGTGCTCGACCTTCCTGACTCAGTGACTCTGCAGGCCGCAAACTAGGCTTACGCCATACTAACTACCGGGACTTTGACAGTCGTCTCAGCTACCCTCAAAAGCAGACGCTGAATCATGTAATAGTCACCAACAATAAGTACCGAAGAAATGTTCTTTTAATTACCTCAAAGAAAGTAATCTGCGTAAAGGCTTTACAGCGAGTCCCCGGTAGTGCCCAGCCCTTGGCCACCCGCGGCGGCCACTGGGGGGCAGCAGAGCACCAGCTGAGAGACTGTGGGGACAGGAACAGACCATCTGTAGGAAGCTCCTAACAAAATGCATTTTAAACAGCCAGCCAAAAGGCTTAACTAATGAGTTTACGTGGGGCCAGAGGCATTTTTTATGAGTCAAAAGTTAGCAGAGGTTTACAGGTTCCACTCTTACTGTGAATTCCACGTGTTCCTGTGCCGCCTGGGCCCTGTGGAGCGGGTGCAGCTGAGATGATCCGAGCGTGGCGTCCGCTCCGCGAGCTTCCTTCAGGCCCTTGTCCAGCTCTCCATGCCGACCGGAAAGCCTTTCCCCTGTAACAGACGGTTCCCGTGCTTCATGTTAACTTTAACCCAACAATAAAGCCTTTCCACCATTGCAGGAGTCAAAGTGAAAAAGTGAAGTCGCTCAGTTGTGTCTGACTCTTTGCAACCCTGTGGACTATAGCCCACCGGGCTCCTCCGTCCATGGGATTTCCCAGGCAAGAATACTGGAGTGGGCAGCACATTTCCTTCTCCAGCGGAGCTTCCCTACCCAGGGATCAAACCCGGGTCTCCTGCATTGCAGGCAGACGCTTTAACCTCTGAGCCACCAGGGAAGCCAACTCCATAACACATGCTGCTCATGAAAAGTCCTCTCCAAGGGAACTGATCCTGCGGGCTGCACAGCACAGCCCCAAAAAACCAGCCCTCTCTTGAATATAGGGGGTTCCCTGGTGGCTCCCCTGGTGGCTCAGTGGTAAAGAATCTGCCTGCCAATGCAGGAGACGTAGGTTCAATCCTTGGGTCAGGAAGAACCCTTGGAGAAGAAAATGGCAACCCATTCCAGTATTCTTGCCTGGAGAATCCCATGAACAGGGGAGCCTGGCGGGCTACAGTCCATGGGATTACAAAGAGTCAGACACGACTGAGCGACTGAACAACAACTCCTAGATATGTTTCACTTACTTCTAATGTGTCTTGGTTTTTAAAGCAGATACCCCATGATAACTTCCACCTTCACCCCCTGCCACAACAGGTAGGGCCACACATGACACACCATCAGCTCTCCACTCGCCAACAGGCCAGCGCAAACAGGCACCAACCCACACGTCAAGGAATGAGGCCTCGGGCAGAGCCTGTCCGGACCCATCTTCCGAGAGAGCAGACGCCACCTGCGCAGGCCTGTGCACACGCGAGTGAGTCCAGACAGACCCGGGGTTGCAGGCTCGGCATCTCCCCGCCCCTTCCCACCCGGGTCAGCACCGACAACCAGCCCTGTGTCTGGAGCGGAGCCCAAGAAACAACTCTCCAGATCACTTCCTCCTGATCAGTGGGACAATGGAACTTGCTGATGTGCCTATGAGACCTGACAATGGAGCGCCCGTATTTTCTTTCTGAAAAACAAACTGATATCCAAAGGACACCTGCTTCTCCAGTGCAGATCTACTGGCCACGTCTGGGGGAGAGTGGCGGGTCTCAGAGGGGCAGTGGCAAGACCGAGGCGGACAGTGCATCTGACCACAGTGTGGCCAAGCTGTGCTGACCCCCGTCCCCAGCCACCAGGACCCTCACTCTGCATAACCACAGCTGCAGGTCCTCAGGCTCTGCCACACTTCTCTGCTGTGACAGGCTCAGATGCCCCTAGAACATGTGCCAGAGGGGGTCTGTGA
The DNA here is from genome assembly GCA_006408695.1 of Aepyceros melampus. NCBI lineage: Eukaryota > Metazoa > Chordata > Mammalia > Artiodactyla > Bovidae > Aepyceros > Aepyceros melampus. Next base: position 58,956 of record SJXQ01012004.1, on the reverse strand, counting down.
GGACAGGGCACATGGCGTCCCCATCTCCTTTGGCAGCATCACCGGTGTGACGGGCACTCACTGCAGAGCCCCGCAGGCCTGGGGTTACAGTCACACAGCCGTCTTGTCCAGCACAGAGGTTCTGAGCCGAGTGCCCAGAGCTGTGCCCAGCGTTGCCCACCCATCATCACCCAGCTGCAGGAGGTGCCAGCCCATGTCACTCACAAAGCCTCCTTGGGCAAGACACTAAGAACCAATGAACCCAGGCATCAGCCTAAATGATGGCCCCAGACACATGGCCAACCTCCAGATATTTGGGCGAGCCCAACTGAGGTCCCCATCACTGCAGGCGCAGACGGGCCATCCATACATGCCCAGCAAATCCCTGACCCATGAAGACACAAGCAGAACAACATTGTGGCTGTTCTCTGAAGCTGAGCCTTGGGTGTGTAAATTAAGTAGCAAGAGACCCCCCCGGAATGCAGCTACTCCAAAAATCTTATAAACAGGTAAAATGAGCAAATTCCACGAAAAATGCAACTCATCAAAGCTGACTCAGGAAGAAATGGAAAATCCGACTAGACTACCAACATTAAAGAAGCAGAATCAAGAGAGAAAAAAAATCACTGTACAAACAACAGTCCATGCCCGGATGGCTCCCCCAGGAAGTTCGCCCAACACTCGGCAGGAACACATCTGCCCAGTGCGAGGAGGAAGGAAGAAGTGTCAGCCAAACTGCTCCCAGGGACAGATGTAAACACCCTCGACTCAATGTCAGCGAATGTAGTCTTGACTAATCCTGCATGATCTAGCTGGATTTGTGCTGGGAACACAAGAATGACTGCATGCATGGAAACCTATTGATGTAATCCTCCCCGCTAATAAACCTAGAGGGCCACAGGAGGACATCCCATGACCCCACTACTGGCAGCTCAGTAGCAGGCACAGTTGAGCTGGATTCCAAGGGACACAGGCTTCCGTGCTGATGTAGAGAGAACGGCAAGCACAGTGCTGTTCTCAAAACCCAGGACAGCAGTCGTGTCCACACGGGGAGGGGCTGTGGCACAGAAGGAGCTCAAGGGAGACTGAGACACATCTGCTTTTACCCTGGGGAGGGCAGAGGACGGACGTGTCATCAGAACCGCTCTCCTGACCCCCAGGCCTCTGTAGGAGTCACACAGCTTATAACACAGATGTAGGAGAAAATCACAAGGCACGGAAGACAAACCCGCCATGGTGCCCATGGTGTTAGGGAGCGCTGTCAGTAACGATGGAGCCCAGCACAGCTGACCCGGGAACGGCCCGGGAACGACGCGGCCACGCGCGGTGCCCTGAGTCCCCAGGTCCCCGTGTGCTCGGGTCGCGCAGTGCTTAGAACTACTGCTGACGGAAAGGTGACCCATTCACACCCTAGCTGGGCCAGGGCCAGCTGCACCTGCCACACTGTGAGCCAGACGAGGCCAGTGACAGTGGCACTACCTGCAGCAGCAAAGAGCCGAGGAGCCTGGGCGTAAAGGGCGCCAAGACCTCAGGGAAGGCCAGGAGAGGCAGCTGGAATGCTCCTGCCACTGGAAGTGCATGTGCTAGTCGCTCAGTTGTGGCCGACTCTTTGTGACCCCATGGACTGTAGGCTGCCAGGCTCCTCTGTCCACGGGATTCTCCAGGCAGGAATACTGGAGTGGGCTGCCATTCCCTTCTCCGGGGGATCTTCCTGGGATCCAAACTTGGGTTTCCTACACTGTAGGCAGATTCTTTACTATTGGAATCATCAGGGAGGTTTCCTATTTCTTGCAAAAGAGAAGAAAAGAGATCCTGTGGGAGAAGGGAGAGGCGCGCAAGGAGACAGGCTGCAAGGAGAGGAGGCCAGCTGATGGCACAGGGTCAGGAGCCAGAACCCTGCCTGGCTCGATACACCTGGCACGCCACAGGAGAAGGACAGGGCCTGGGCACCCTAAAACTTTGGAAGGGGTGGACGGGGTGGGACATGGAGGAGCCCTATCAGCTGGAGGCTCCATGGTCTCCAGTCCCTGACACACCCAGGCACCACCACCACCGCCTCCTGGAGCCCTCTCCTGCTGGTTGTGCCTGGCTCAGGACACTCTCCTCTGACAGCAGTATGACCACTCATTAGTCAGGCTGCAAGGGTTTCTTGCAGGGTTTCACCGTTCTGCTGACCAAAGGAGCTCAGATGCCACAGCAATGCTGGTGAAACAGAGTCAGATGGGGCTGAGCTTGTGGGCACTAACTACAAACACAGAACCAGTCCCGTTACACCAACGCATTGCTCAACACCCGATGGACTGCTGTGCCCTTGGAAACCTTGCTGACTGAATGAAGCTCTAGAATTTCCTTGAAAAGTGGTATTTATCATTACAATTTTACTAGACTATGGAATCAAGGCTTCACTCTGCCCCCAAATAAGTATCTCACATCCTACCTTGCAGATGCATAGCACCATTTGTAAGTGTGCAGAGACACAGAGCAGATAACCACTCCAGTATTCCTGGGCTTCCCTGTGGCTCAGCTGGTAAAGAATCCGCCTGCAATGTGGGGGACCTGGGTTCAATCCTTGGGTTGGGAAGACCTGGAGAAGGGAAAGGCTACCCACTCCAGTATTCTGGCCTGGAGAATTCCATGGACTGCATGGGGTCGCAAAGAGTCGGACATGACTGAGCGACTTTCACTCACTCACTCACTCTGCCCCTACATTCTACCTTGCAGGTGTGTAACACCGTTCGTAAGTATGCAGTTACATCAGCAGATTCCCTGATGTTAGAGATGTCGACTATCCGAGGCTTCACAGGCTCAAGGCAGGGGACAGAAAACGGTCAGCAGAGGGATGCTGACACACAGGGGTACTTCCGCATCACTGGCACCACCACTGCTTCAAGTGCTTAACTAGTCCTGTGGTCTTCCACTGAAGGAGGCACCAGGAGAAGGGGCCACGGGGGGTGGTACTGGAGGAGGGGTCACGGGGGGGCCCCCC
>SJXQ01012004.1:15454-44888 GCA_006408695.1 Aepyceros melampus | reverse complement strand
CTGAAGCCCCAGGGGGACTTGGGTCCAAGGCACACCCACCCGCGCGCCCACATGTGTCCACGCGGAGGCACCGCCCCAGAGGGTCACTGCAGTCCCCTCTGGGTGGCGGGATGACGTCTTTTGCTTTCTTCTGCTCATCTCTACAGTCTGAGTTTTCTACAGCAAAGCAAACGATTCTCACAAGAGAAAAAGCTCCAGGGGTGAGAGGGGCAAGCCCCACAGGAGAGGAGGCGGCTGAGTCCTGGCTGCCCCTGTGCCCGAGACCCACGGCTGGGCTCTGGGCTGGGCTCGGTGCCCCACACTACTGTCCCCTGCTGCCCCCAACTCAGGCCCTCGGCATCCATCGCACCTGAGCAGACCAACCTCTGTCTCTCATTTAAATGCAAACCAGCATGGCAGGCGGCATTGCTGTCACGGTTCCTGCAAGTTACAGCCACGAGGGGAGGCGGCTCCCGTGCCTCCCTCCCAGGCCCTCTTCATGCTGAGGCATCTCTCTTCCCCTCCAGCCGGTCCCCAAGATGAAATGAAGCTTCAAGGCCTGGCATGCAGACCAGGAAGATGCCAGGGACGGAAGCTCCTGATGGGATGGGCGATGCCCGAGCAGCCTGTAAAGGACAGGCCGCCCGCCATGTGTGGGAGGGAGTGAGGGACAGAGGGGGGCGGGCGCCTGCCAGACCTCTCACCCACCGCCCACTGTCTCTCCTGCAGACACAGAGGCCAGGCCGGGCTGCGGCCACAGAGGAGGACTGCAAGTGTCTGCTGGGAGGGCAGGGAGCAAGCCTCCAGCCAGCCACCCTCCTGGCCCCACCACGGGCGGGCCTGTCACTCTCTCCCACTGCTGACCCTGGTGTGGTGGTGGAGGTTTGTCTCAATGTGAGCGACAGGGTGGCTGTTGAAGCCAGCCAGGGCCAAGCTGGACCCTCAGCGAGAAGCAGGCCTCAGCCCCACAGGCGGCTGGCAGGACGGACAACACCTGCCCCCCATGTTCTCACCCACATGGAATGGGGGCACAGCTCCCAGCCGGAAGAAGCCTTGGCCTGGCTTCCCACCCCACCCCGGGTGAATGCTCACTCCCACACACTCAGCACAGGAGGGCCAGAAGCAGTCCTGAAGCTCCTCAGTCAGACCTCTGAGGCTGCCTTCCCTGTATGCAAGGCTGTGGGCTCCTGTGTCCACATGTGGGACACAAAATCAAAACAATTTAGCCTTTAACCAGAACCCAAGAGCAGAGAAGGCTGTGCAGTGTCTGCAGAGGCTGTCAGTGGTGAGACAGCGGCCTGAGGGCCGGGATGAGAGGGCCTGGCATAGCCCAGGCCACAGGTCTGACTTGCAGGCAGGCCTCTTCTCCCCGCCTCACTTTTTCACATAAAGTTCCTGAGACAGATGACAGCGGAGCAAAGCCAACACTCTCCACACTGACTGCACAGGGCTGTCTTGTCCCCAGAGACCAGCCCCTAGGGTGAGTCGGCCCCAGAACGGATGAAGGGGAGTCACCCTTCCCCCTAAATCCACACACACATCGCAGACACCTTCCCGCCAATCAGAGCGTGAAATCCATGTGAGCACAGAGCTACCTACGGCAAAGGGCAGCAGAGCAGCAGCTCCTAAACATCAGGTGTGGGGAGAGGGAGGGACAAACAGCTCGAGGGACCCATGGAACCCAGGAAGGGGCCCAGAGGCCCAGCAGCTCACGCACACAGCTTCCCAAACACTCGCTCTATGCTCAGAACCCACGAACAATGAAAACAAGGGCAGGGCTGTCACTTCCATCATAAAGTCCATGTCAAGGCCAGTCGCAGGTCAGCTCGGTCAACCACTGTGAACGCAGCCTCTCGGTGGAGCCAAGAGGCCTCTTCATCCACTGACCATCTTCTCCCACTAAGCACATGCACAGTGACAGCTTTCCAAAGAGCTCTGGCATTTCTGCCCATCTGATGTGTGAGACACAGTACCTCCAAGAAGCTGAAGGGCCATTTTTACACGTGTGCAAACATGTGTGTGTATATGTGCACACGTGTGCGTACATGCATGCGGTGTGTGTGTGGCATGATCGTGTGCACTGCGCAGGTGTGTGCATATGTGTAGGCATGCATGCCTGCTTGTCTGTGTACATGTACTTGAGCATGTGTGCACAGGCCTGTGTGCAGGCCTGTGTGTGCGTACACACGCACATGTGTGCACGTGTGATATGTTGCGGAGACGTTCCTCACAGCTGACCGTTCTGACTTCTGACCTCATATATGGTGCTATTGCTGCTGTTTGAATCCTGGTCAGATAGAAGTTCTTCATCGCTGGAGGACTGTAATGTCATAAGATCCTCCCTCTCCTGGTTGACTCTCAACCCTGAGTCATGTTTTAAAAGCCCTTCCCAGCACTGAGGTTATACTGGCGGGTGTTTCTAACACTAGAATAGTCTCCTCGGATCCATTTGGTGCTTATCCTCGTACATGGTCTAAGGCATAAACCTAACATTGTCTTTTACAAAATAGTGTCAGACTGTCCCAAAATCACTTACTGAAAGTTCATCCTGACCCAGCACTCTGAGATGCCACCTTCGTCAGACCTGAGGCTTCCGTCTGTGCCTGGGCTTCTTCCTGCACTTCGGGTCTGCTGGGCTGTCTGTCACTCGTGTTTGTCCTGCTCCGTCACCACCTTATTTTACTTAGAGGATGAGTTAATGTCTGGCAGGGTTCTTCTCCTTGGCACTTTCTCTTCTGAGTTCTCCAGGTGGTCACACATGTTCTTCTGTTAATGACACAATCAACATGTCCAACCCCAGGGAAAGAAAACAACTGACGTAGAGAGACCTGCCACCTCACGGATGCTGCCAACAATCAAACCAGGAAAAAGGCCTGTCTTTCCGTCTGCCAAAGGCTACCTTTGTGTCTTTCTGGGGCACGTTTAGAATGTTCTTCCTTAGGTTTTGAACAATTCTTATTCCATTTACTCCTAAGGACTTTATTTTGCTGTTGTAAAGGAGGCTGTCTTCTCCCCAGTATCTTCTAATTGGTTAACTCTGAATGTGAAAGGCACTAGGAACATCTGCATATTAACTCTGTATTTACATACCTTGGCAAACTCTTTCATTACCTGAGTTGCTCTCATCAGTGATTCTCTGAGTGGTGGCCTCTGCATGAACAGCCCAGGTGTGAGTAGCCTCGCCTCCACCGCAGAAAGTTCTGCTGGACAGTACTGCCCGGGTTTGCTGCAAAGAGGGGCCACTCACCTCCTCTGGTCCAAACCCCACTTGTGTCCTCCTATTCTTTCCTCAGTCTGGCTGGGAGGAACACTGTGATCAGGCCTCACACTGCACACCTGTGTCTGGTGCAGCCCCTGCCTCCTGCCCTCCCTTTGGTCCGCAGCCAGGTCAACATCTCTGAGGGGAGCACAGGGGATAAAGGAGGATCAATTAGTGCCTAAAATTTATTTTTAAGTAAAACCTTCTTTACTTTTCTGACTCTTATTTAAACCTCTGATAAGACTTTTTCAGACAGAAAAACAAAACTTCCATCTGGGACAAACTGAATGATTGACACCTGTGGACCTAAAAAAAGAGATCCTTAAGATTTCTAAAGGTTACATTCATTAGAATTTGAAACAAATAGAACACATGTTTTTGCCTCCCTTTCCACAAGTGCAGCATCCAATGATCACGTTCCTCACCGACCCCATGCTAAGCCCCGGGCATTGTGCTCACACGGGGACGCGGGATTTCTTGCATCCTGCTGCTCAGGGTCTTTCACTGGGAGGACCCGAGGCCACCGCAGATGCAGTAACACGGTTTGTAAAAGTGACGTGGGCTGAACTTCTTTACGTTGCTGGGAAAATTCATTTTTTATTAATTTGTTGCTCTAATTCCCAAGTCACTCATTATTAGAGAGGAAGGAAAAGGGGGTCAGCAAACACGCCACAGGCCCGCAGCCTCCCAGTGTTCTCCCAGGGCTTACTGTGGAGACCACACCCAGGAAGCAGGCACCACAGTGGTCAGGCCTAGGCAAGTTCATGTGGTGGGACGGTTGTGCAGAAATGATCATGGAAACAGAAGGATGAGTTAGCTGACAGACCACGTGTGTACTGAATATACTAGTTAGGCTGCAACACGGAGCAGGCCCGCCACCCGCCCTGAACACAGAGAGCTCTGTTGGACCCAGAAAAGGGCTTTAAACTCAGCAGGCATCGTGGAGAGAGGGACTTACAAAAACCTCCAGAGGAATTTAATAAGCCTGGTTTTACAGGATACAATTGCAACAAAAACAAAGAAAGGAATTACCACTGCTGTGAAGAAGGAAAAAAAAAAAAAAAAAAAGCAGCTTTGAAAGCCTGAACCCTATTGACTACGCTTGAAAATCTAAGAACAGCTTTGTAAACAAGCTGAGAAGAATCTTAAGACTTGAAATGGCATCAAGGTACTTTCTCTTCAGGAGAGAAGGGACGCCAGGTTCTTGACATTCCCCCACAGCTGCTCCCCTGGACAAAAGCAACAGTGTCGCGAGCAAAACAGTCTGAAAAAGCAAAGAAGCTGAGTTCAGCCCCAGTTCCTAGACAGAGACCTGTTATGAAAAGAGCACACAGCCACGGGTCCAGAAAGCCTGGCCAGGGTGAGGGGGTCATTGCTTCTGAGGCCGGTGAACCCCGCACGGTCGGTCCCACATCCCCCCAGGCCTCTAGTGCACCTTCATGAAAGAGGTCAGTTCCTGAAATAAACCCCCTGAACCAGGTCTCTAGATAGCAGGTGTACCAGAGAGCCAGAACCAACGCTTTCGGGGGCTTTCATCTGTAGTGTTTGAAACACTTCTGTTTGCTCACAGCTGGCTCTCAGGAGCTGTTTCCTTTAGAATGCGTGTATGTGTGAGTGCTCAGTTCCTGACTCTTTGAGACCCCATGGACTGTGGCCCACCAGCTTCTCCATCCATGGAATTCTCCAGGCAAGATTACTGGAGTGGGTTCCCATTCCCTTCTTCAGGAGATCTTCCAGGGAACTCACATCCACTGCACCTCCACTGGCAGACGGGAATATATTCCATTACTTATCCTCTGAGACTGACCAACATAAGAGACCTGGCCTTGCCCCTCGGTTATCACACAAAGGGCCAAAATGAACCCAAATGTTCTCTAAAAACACAAACGCCACCGTCAGAAAGTATCAAAGGCTCAGTGATGCATCTGAGGCAGCAGAAAAGCCTTGGAGGAGGTGAGCCAGCCAGCTCACACGCCCCCGGCACCATCACCCTGAGTGGGAGGTGAGTTTCTTCCACTAAACCCTGCCCTTCATTTGGGAGGGTGTCCCTTTGGGAAAAACACAGATTGGTATTAAGGTCATAAAACCCAAGAGCCCTCCCAGCCAGCAGTCAGCCCAGGCAGCCAGCAGAAGCGTGTGCAGAGGCGACACGGGAGCAGGGCTTCCAGGCCAGCAGGCAGGGGCTCACAGGGCGGCCACTCACTGCAGGGCAGAGGCCCCGCTCCCCAAGGCCGCACAGCATCCCACTCGGAAAAACGGACACCTCAACTCTGCCGGAGGCACCGCTGACAAGCAGGACAGTTTCTGCTCACAACCCTCGCTAGTGACCTGACCTTTTCCCCCTGAGCAGGGTCTGCACTGGCAAACTCACAAGAGACACTGACCGGGGCAACAAACCAATGGGATATCTACGAGAACCAAGTGGACAGCTGTCACCTAAGTCCAACTTTAGCTAATGAAACCAGGAAGTCGCAATCTGTTCAGACTCCTCATTTTCCCCTACTGACCTTCTGCTGCTACAGGGCTCCGGCCAGGCCCGCATGTGACATGCTGCCATCGTGTCCCCTGAGAGCTCCTCTGGGCTGTGACAGTCCCTCAGACCTTCCTGTCTTTAACAACCTTGATGGTTTGGAGGAGGAGCCAGGCGTTTTGCAGGACACCCCTCAGTGAAGACCACAGAGGGGAGGGGCCCTTCTCACCACATCCCATCCAGGGCGCGTGCCGTCACGTGACCTTCATGGTGGACGCTGACCATGATCGCCCGGCTCAGACGAGTCTGGCAGGCGTCTCCACTATGCTGCCACCACCTCCCACCATCCTCTGGAAGAGGGTCACTGTGCCCACCCCCCACCCGAGAGGGGCGCTCCCCTCCCCTGAGGACTGGGCAGCTGCAGGCCACGTGGATCCTCCCGGTTTCCTTCTCCATCACTTGTTTATGTCAAGCTGGCCCCGTGGGTATTTGTTTATTTTATGCTTTGGGCCGTGATCCAGTATGACTCTGTTCTGCTCCTGAACCTGTTCCAGTGCTGGCCCTCGGGAGTTCCTTGGTTGGCTCCACTGTCCCCTGACACGCCCATCCGTGGGGGCTGGGTTTTTTTGTTTTTAGCACTTCTGTACTTTCTGGCACTACCAGGGGCTCCAGGTCATCTTGGGTATTTCCTGCACAGTCTCAGAAAGAAACTCTCACTCTTTATTTTTTACATGCTCATTTATGGAACATGCAGTTACATGTTTAAAAACACAAGTGGCAGACAGCTAGCTTTGCCTACCTTCCAAAGGTAGGCATCTTCCTCCTGGGAACAACACCTTGACCTTGTTCAGAATGACTTCCTCCCACTGGACATGACTGGGTGATCCTGTGGAAAGGGTTACCTGCAGGGAGTAAGATAGGGGAGGAAGCCCAAACTCTTCATTTTAAACTGCTTGCATAATTTTTTCCAAGGATGTGTATTATTTCCATAAATTTTTAAAAATGTAAAAAAATAATTTAAACCCTTGTATTGTCAATAAGTACAGACCAAATCTAATAAAGACAGAGAATACTAACAATTCTGATTTTGAATAAAAATAAACACAAAGCATGCTCACTTCAGAACGGACTGAGTCTAGCAAAGCACATACCACCTGTCTAGTGTCCACTCTTTTTCTTACACAATTTTAAGTTGCTCTTTCACTCATTTAACAATCAGCAAAGACTCTGGTTAACTAACACGAATTGCATTCAAAGAACTCAAATGCTTTTGCTGAATACACAGTATTTAGAAACTTACAAAACACTTTGCTTGAGAAGTTTTATAGCAGCAAAGATGGTGGGGTTCACCATAACTCCCCAAAGCAAAAGCATTCTTGATCTACTTGAGAAGAGTTACCCCTTAAACTCCAGGACAGGAAGTAAATGTTGTACATTAGCAAAAGAAAACATTAGACAAAAAATGTTTTAGTTACATCACAGGTATACTTAAGAAAAAGTTTAATTTATAATTTCAAGGTTTCTAAAACCATATCTCTGTATGCATACTTTAGGAGGCAAGGTTTTCCAGTGTCCCCTAAAATATCCGCACCTGGGGATCTGCGGAACCGGGAGGAGCTGGCAGCGGATGGAAGTGGGAGGGGGAGACCCAGAGCAGGCGGCTCGCTAACCCCTGACCCAAGGCTGGGCGCGCGCACCGCAGCTCCCGAGAGTGCGAGGGCGCAGGCGCGCGGCCAGCCCAGAGCCGACCGTTAACAGCACAGTAGCGGACGCGAGTCATAGGGTGCAGACTCCCAGACTCCCAGACCTCGCCCGACAGGACCCCGAAAGGTCTCTTCGGGGCAGACTCACCGGACACTGACGCGTCCCGCTGGCCTGACTGGGGGGTGCCTGAGCGCACGTCCATGGCGACCCCGCCCATGACGGTGCTGCTGCTGCTGCTGCTGGCGCTGCTCCTGCCCACGCAGACGTGCACCGAGCCCACGAACAGCGCGCCCACCCCGACCGCGACCCTGATCCCGGAGGGCAACATCTCCGAGAGCCGGGCCTTGCCCGGCATTGAGCTCAGAGCCCACGGCTCGAGCCCTGTCCCTGGCCCACTCGCCCTGCTGGCCCCGCTTGCCCTGTGGCTGATTCTCGGGTAGGGACGCTGCATCCAGGCCTGCCCAGCGTGGACACTGCACCAGCACCTCGCCGGCCTCCACGTCTCGACCTCACGGACAGAAACAGGTCCAGAAAGCAGAACCCCACCACCACCCCGTGTGCGGTCAGTGATTGTCAAGGTCACACCTCCCAGCGACTCCCTGAACAGCCTGAAAGGAGATGCCACGTCCCAGGGAACTGAAGACAGGGCTCAGGAAATCTGGGTACCGGGAAATCAGAAGATAGTTTATCTCTACTTTGATTCATTAAATTATAAAGCCAAGAAATGGCTGGGTGGTGTCTCTGAAAAACAGCAAAGTGTGTCTTGAACTGTGGGCCATTGGCAGCAGCCAGGCCTCCCACCAGTGCAGTTCGTAAGCTGCAGTTCTCTTAGGAGCTGGTGGCTACATTTGACCTGGGGACAGGAAGTGACAGGGGCCTACACAGTGATGGCAGATGGTCCCCAAATCCAGACCTAGTGAGTCATTTGTGCACCCAGCTTCCCCACACACCCTACACTGACCCAGAGAGCAGACACACATAACCTCACTGAACTGTAGATACTGCTGCTTTATTTCTATATGTTCAATAATTTTTACAATTTAAAGGTGAGGGTTTTTTTTTTTAACATTTAAAAATCTTGAACATAAGGTTTGGGTAAAGAGGTAAATTGAGCATTTGGAAAGGGAAGATTGGAACTTGCCTAGGTTGAGTTCACACAAATTTCATGTTCTTTTTATAACGTGTGTTTTCTCTTTACAAATCCACACCTGGACGGCTTGCTATCAGTGTTTTCAGACAGTATCTGGGGCAAAGCCTAAAATAGATTCCAGAGGTAACTCTAATACAGCCAGTGATGCACAGACACCCCCTCTAGAGTCTGTGGTTCACGGTTGCACGTGGACACTCCAGCACCCAGAGGCTACAGGCCTTCATAACCAAACACGTGCCTGCCTTAGAGGGCATGCCAGAAACACCGGGGCCAGAGATGTAGAGGGCAAGGACAGCGCGTGTGAACCACACTGCGTGTGTCCTTCATCACATGCTGTGTCTAGTGTATAATTATGCTCTGATTTACATAAAATGATAAAGTATTTGCACTGAACATAAGTGGTAGTTTTTTTAAGCTTATAGGGCAATTGAGAGAAAAAGATCCTAATTTAACAGCTAGGTTTTACTCTGCAGTAAAGAATGGTGACCAATAACAGCTTTATTTCACTTAAAATAATGATGAAAATGCTGCTGTACCACAGGAAACATTTTCTTGGCCACAAATCCTACAAAACCCATTTCTCAAGGAGTGGTGTTGAATTAACACCCCTTTAAGAGAAGACATGGGAATTTTCTTCAATCTCCAGCATCTATTAGATTTCATCTCTGAAGCCTGAAGAAGTGCTTGCCAGCCCCACTCCTGCTGGTATCAGGTATCTATTCTGTTGGGGGAACTGTGCTCCTGTCCTGTGGTCAGCCACGGCTGCCCTGCAGGGAACATGCTCACTCTGGTCTACCAGGCTGAAATACTAAGAAAAGCCTGGCCATGCGTCCAGTCCCAAGGCAAGGCAGCAGGGCTCAACGGTAAGGAGACGAGCTCCTGACTGCCTGCGTATCCACTCTCTGTGGGGCACTCTGCCAGGTGACCCGTCGAGTTCTTCCCAGTACCTGCTGTCTACACACACTCTCACAAACGCTTCACATGATCATTTAATCCTCATCTTGCAGATGGGAAACTGAGGCCCAGAAGGTTAAATGTCAAGGTCACACAGTAAGAGGCAAGGTCAGCATGACTCAAAGCCAGTTTGGTTCCAGAGACCAGGCCCATGATCATATCCCGAAGCGACCTCCCAACAGAACATCAGAAGACACCACCACGAACAGGTGTGCCAGGCCCACCTCACTGGCAGTCACTTGATGGAGAAGAAGAGCCAGGGAAAGCCAGGAGGCGGGAACAAGTGAAGCATGCACAAGAGCGGGGCGGCTGGGGCAGGGGGCCTGCGTGGCCGGAAGGGGGAGGCTGGGGCGGACCAGGCATAAGGAAGCAGTGGTCAGAGGGAAGCTGGGGCCAGCTGGAGGCCAGGGAAAGCAGGGCGCTGGTAGCTAAGAATCAAGTCAGGGTTCTCTGCAGATGCAAAGGCACGTCAGGAAAGACTGAAAGCACAAGGTGAGACGGTCTGACCGCCACGACCTCGCGCAGAGCTCAGAGAGACAGGGGAAGACTCAGGGCCCACTAGGATGCTTCTGTCAAGGCCAAAGGAGAGACAGCAGTGGCCTGCCGGCTGCAGCGGGGGGACGTGAGGAGGCAGGCGTCCAGGAGGAGATGAATGCAGGGACAGTACTGACACGGTGTGAGAGGGGCTGAGGTGGCAGCAGGGGAGCCTAGGACAACTGCCCGGTTTCTAGCAGAAAACCTGGGGGTGTTGTGACACTGACTGGGGGGAAAGGGTAGAAAATTTAGGAAAATAGAGGGACTGGTTCCAAATGTTCAGTTTGGGGCCTGTGGCTCGTCAGCGGTGCACTGTGCTCCTGGCAGACCCGGGCCCAGAGCTCCACGGGAGCTGGAGACGGAAACGCAAACCTCCCTCCCGTCCAAGCGTGTGCATGCAGAACAGACCTGCTGCTCCAGGCCTCCCACCACTACAGCCGCCTCCCAGCAAGCTCTGTTCAGGCAAAGGTACCCCTTCGCCCCACACGCAGCCCCAACACGGCTGAGCTCTCCACCTGCCCTAATTCTCAGAGCAGACACAACTGCCTGCCACCCACAGACCCTCCGCCAGCATCCTCTGCTGCAATCCAGGCTTCCAGCAAAGCTCTGCTCCATCCCCATCGACTAACAAAGAGAAGGTACAGGGCCTACCTGGTGGTGAGCAACTCTCTCTGAAGAACTGCTCTTGCCACCCCTCTCTGGGGCTGCAGAGGAGACCCAGCCCCTTCCCTGCAGGATACAAGGGGGTGAGGGGCAAGGGGGATGCCGGGAGAACACTCCTGCCAAATCCCACAAGGGTGCCCCCAGAGGTGCCCCTTGGCTCCGAGGACTGTGGAATCAACCTTTGGGGGGGGTTCTCCTCAGAAGCCACAAAGAGGCAGCAAGAAGGGGGCAAGGGTCAGCAGGGCCCCCAGGGGGGTCACAGAGGTAGCAGGGGTGCTCATTACGGGCTGTGTGAGGACAGGGCCACCATCCTTGAGGCCGACCCATGTCAGGCTGCCCCCACTGGAGATAGCCAAGCCCACGGCCGATGAGGAGGCCACCTTTCTGCTCTTGTTGTCCTGAGGGGAGAAGCCAGCTCATTCTCAACGAGGGAGGAGGCAGCAACGATGGTCTGGGGGAGGGTGGCCCACCCCCGAGACCGGCCCCTCAAGTCACTGTGCAGGAGGGGCTCCTCCCTGTCGAGGTCACCGCCTGGCCATGCTCGCCACCAGGGGGGTCAGTCTGACTAAACTGAGATGAAAGAGGAGCAGCCTGTACGCTAATGATAATGTCGTCCCGCAGGGCTGGGCCACCTCTGTTCTCCACGAGCCCATCCACGGGGTATGGAGGCCCTTCCCACAGAGGACCCACAAGCCCGTTCATGGGGCATGGGGCCCTCCCCACGGAGGAAGCTGAGCCAAGAAGAGTGGGTGCAGGTGACAGGAGGCCACACCCTATAGCCCTGCCAGGCCTCCCCCAACCATCTCCCTGCTCCGTGCAAAGTCTGACTCTGGAGACACCCTCCCAGGCAGCGGGGTGGCGGCAGGGCTCCTGAAAGAGATCGGTCCCCTGCTTCCCCTCAGAACAGCTGCCCCGAGGCCAAGGAGCCAGCGGGCTGGTGGCACAGCAGAGAGGAGAGACGGAGGGTCCAGCCCCTGACAGGAGCCAGTGGTCCGCTACTTGCTGCCAAACCGCCCCCAAGCCAAACACAGGCCCAGGAGAAAGCCCCCAGTGACCCAGGACCGCCTCTGGTTTCCAAAAGCTCACGTGCCAGGGCAGGGGACAGACAGCACATGTGCCTACAAGCAAAGGCAGGGGCACCTTGAGTGCTCACAATAGGGAGTGGGAAGGCCAGGGGGCCAGGATGCGGATAGCTGAGCAGGGAGCAGCGGCAGCCCCGTGAACACCAGGAGACAGCCATCGCCCGCGGGAGGAAGAGCAGACACTCCAGCCCTGGTGGGTGGGGAGGGCGGCTCTGCGCAGAGCCACACACAGGGCAACGGAGGGAAGGAGGCTCAGGGAAGACTGAACTCCTGCCGAGGGAGCACCCTCTTGGTGTGATGGGAAGTCACCAGAAAAGCTCCCGGGCAGGATGTGCCCCCAGAAAGATGCCTGCAGGGACCAAATGAAGGGCGGGCTTCTCAAGAGCAACTCCAGACCCAGGAAACCGAGGAGGAGCACCCACGGCCTGGAGCAAGTCTCAAGTGGGAGACAGGAACTGGGAGGAGAGGAGACAACCAGGCTGAGACACAGCGAAGCTGAGAGGGGGGCTGATCACATGGCCGGCGAGTAGGGAGCAGCATGGGGCAAGAGAGGCCCCGACTCCAGAGCAGGAGGGAGGGTGGTCTCGGGCTGAGAGTAGACAGGAAGATAGGCTGGCATGGGCCACTGCCCTCAACACAGGTCCCCGGGGACTGGTAGGGTCACGTGGAGGGATGGCAAGGCCACCTGACCACAACAGCCCAGGAAATGCTGACAGCGGGACCAGGAGGCAGGAGGCACCTGTGCAGAGAGCCCCCAGGCTGGCGCTTGAGGGAGCTGCGTTTACCTGGGCTGAGGGGGGTACAGGGCCCACTGAAGTAGACACGCTGGGGCTGCTTCTCCGGGCAGGGGGTGTCCCAACCAATGACCACACCAGCCCAGACAGCAGTGGGGCACTTGGCAGCAGTGGAGGCAAACCATCCGAAGCAGGTTATCCGCCCAACCCACAGTTCAAAAGCATCCCAGGGAATGAAGCCAAAGCTTTCCAAACTTCACTGAAAGATTTCCCACCCTAAAGGTGATTTCAGACAACAAGCCAGCATTGGGTCCAAAGCAGGCTACAGCCCTCGGGAAGCCCCGCCCTCGATAAAGACAGGCAAGGGGCCCTGTGCCAGCCGCTCTTCTGGGCCTTTAATGAGACACACTGAAGACTGTGTTTAAGCCCAGCTGCTCTCGGAGCTGTGAAACCTACTTCTGGACATCTCTGAACAAATCATTTGATTTATTCCATTTCGGAAAAGAGCCTCATTTTTTATATACGAAATCACCAGAAACCCATCTTAACAAAAAAGACATTATATACTAAAAACAAGACGCCACCTCTGAGAATGCTTTGAATAAAAACATTGCAATCCCATAGAGCAATACAAATACTCAGATGAGTCACAAGTTGAGAAGGCAACTAAAAAGATTGTCCTATGAAATGCCGGAAGGCAAGTTATTTCATCAGATTGTATCAAACCTCTTCTGGGCACTGTGTACAGCAGGGACGTAAACCCAGCCCCAAGGTGCCCAGCAGGAAGGACATGGAGGAAGGAGGTTCCGGACTGTGACTGAGAAATCCAGGGGGCCTGCCTGTACCCTGCACCCCGAGACTAAGCCTGTACCTCCCCAGGCGCCAGGCCCCAGGGCCTCCTCCCAGAAGTGGCTGTGCCCTCGCAGCGAGACCGCAGCCCTGAGAGTGTCCACCGAGCCTCCCTGTGAAGGGCAAGGGTGGTCCCAGGGCCGCAGAGTCAGAGGACAGCAGAGGGCGGCTCCGAAGGAGGCACCATGAGAGGTCCCGCTTCTCTCTCTTCCAACTGATAGCCAGGGATGCCAGCGGGTCTGGAAAGTGGCCAACAGGAGGGGAGCCGCCCCGGGACAGCAGTGTCCAGAGTGTAAGAGGACCCCACGGCCCAGGTCCAACTCCAGAGCTGCCCGGCAAGTGGGAAAGATGCCCAGCGCCCAGCAGCCAGGGTCTCGAGGTCCCTCTTGGCCAGGGTCATGTGTGGGTGGGTGTGAGCACACAGGGTGTCGGAAGCCAAGCTTCCTTCCTCCCAGAGACCTTACTTATCTCAGAACCTCGGTTTCCTGGTTTTCATTGTGCCTATTGTGGAAACACAGGGGTGGGGGCACTCTGAGACTCCCCAGAAGGGTGTCACAGGCCTGTAACAGACTACCTCGTGGTCTCTAGGAAGCAAGACAAAGATTTCCTCAGCTTCAGGAAACTCCAGGTGACAGTGATTTCGACATCTCTAGGACTCTGGATCCACTTCAAGAAAAAGAACTAAGAATACAAATGTATGGTGATGAATGACTGCCACTTCACAGTACTGAGAGGCTCTACTCACTAAGGCACTTTAAGTAAGGACGCAAGAGTTAGGTTTGAGCCATTAGAGCCTCATCGATCTCCCCCACCTCACCTGCTGTGTACAATCTCTAGCTCATCTGGTATAATCTCTAACTCATCCATTCTTCTGGTATCTATAGAAGGATGTTTTGTTTTCATATTCTGTGATACTATTAGTATCTGACTACACATTTTAGTACAGATAAATAAGATGTATCCACTTTTTAAAAATCCAATAGGACCACAACAGTGGAAAATTACTTCTGACAAGGGTTCTTGAATTCTGATTCTAAGATTTAAAGGTAGTCTGTGAAGATTCAACCTTCAGATTAAGCCTGCACCCCCAGAACTGTTACTTTCAAAGACTAAATTCCAAGGTGTAGCTATACCCTCACCAAAATACATTTAATCCCATGAAAAACGCTTTCCATCACATCCATTTTTACAGTAAATCCTCCTCATAAGCCAGTTGCAATACAGTCAGAAGAGAAAGGAGAGCCAGCTTGCGGAGCATTTACTAATGGTCACAAGTCACCCAGGGCAGAAGGCTCTCGGAGGTTCTGTCCATCCTTGACACTGAGGGCCAGACCACAGCTCTGGACCGACAGCTGGCAGGAGAGTGACCTGAGCTTCCCTGGAGGCTCCTCTGTGCAGACGGACACTCAGGGGCCAGGAGCCAAGGCCTAGCCGTGCTGTTCTTCCATGCATCTGACTTCCTCATATCCTCCCGGAGGGGCAGCAAAGTTGATCTCTGAGGTCTTTTAAGATCCTGAATAAATAAACTACAACTGATTTTTCTTATTAAAATGAAATACTGACTTTTAAATTAAAGACAAACTAACTATGCAAAGGACTGAAAAGCAGAAATCCCCATCAGCTTAGCAGAGACGGGCAGGTAAACTGGCAAGGCCCGCCGGCTGCACCCTTATTTTCCAGCTGCCCCCAGGCCGGCTGCTCTGGATCAAGGTCCTCTCGCTCCGCCTCCCCACAGGATCCTCCTCTCTGCTGGCCTGTGGCCCATGGGGGACAGGGACCTGGCCCCCACCCCCTCCACCTCGCCTGGTTTCAGAGCTCCCAGTGAACGTCTGACAAGGATCGGTGGCTGGGCTCCCACCCTAGAGCAGCCGAGCTGCCGGGGCACAGCCCCATACACCCTGACGCTGTCCAGAGTGAGATGAGACCACGGTGGTGGGGAGCAGCCCGTGGACCCTGCCCCCCCAACCAGAACTGTTGCGGAAGACCACCAGCTCGTCCCTAGCTCCTCCTCAGACAACAGGCCACACACCATAAAGAACGTCACTTCACTAAACTTCTTCAATTAGTCTACTGACCAAACCCTTTAAAAACACTGATCTTTCCTAACATAAAAGTCACCAGATGCAATACTTTGCCTTTTACTAGTGAGATTTTGGTAAAAGTAGAAACCGCTGTATAAGTAGTTAAGGTAATGTCAACTAGCATCGAAGCAGGGAATTTCAAAACTGGAGCAGTGGAAGAAATTGGATTAATTTAGGGTTGATTTAAGACAACACCCGCGGCAAAGACAAGTGGATGTCTAAGGAGAAAACTCACAAGGATGATCAGATCAGAAAAACACACAACTGAAAGGTTTATCAGAGCTTGGGCTCTATGAAGAAAGCGTGCATGCGTGCTCAGTTGCTCCGTCATGTCCAGCTCTGCGGCCCCATGGACCGTAGCCTGCCACGCTCCTCGGTCCGTGAGATTCTCCAGGCAAGAATACTAGAGTGGGTTGCCGTGCCTTCCTCCAGGGGATCCTCCCGACCCAGGGACTGAACCCACATCTCCGTGGCTCCTGGAATGCAGGCAGATTCTTTACCAACTGTGCCACTGGTGAAGCCCGCTCTGAAGAAAGAGACAGAATGTTTTATTCACTGCTATACCTTTGGCACCCAAATGCCTGACACTGGTGGATGTTCATAAAATGCCCACTGAATGACTGAACAAATAAATGAAGGGAAAAGGCCCTAATTAATACTAAGGAAGATGAAAAGCTGCATGATTATAACATGCTAGCAACCCCTCAGATTTAAAGAAAGTTACTATCAGAGAACCCTCACTGTTTTCTAGTAAAGTTAGTGCCACAACAGTAATCACGAGTCCAGTGTTCAATTCTTCAACAGAGCTCACTGTGACCCAATGTCTTACCTTTTCTACACGAGGTGGCCAGTGGGAGAGAGGAGCTGTGAAAGAATGGAAAGAATGCCAGGGCCCAGACGGGGCAAGGACCCTGTGTGACTAAGGTTAGACCTAGAGTGTGGGTGCCAGTGTGGATGGTCAGGAAGCATAGAGGATGTCTGAGATGGTCCCGTGAGCCACATGGGCATGGCCATCAGTCAGCAGGCTGCCCACCAAACTTGGCAGCTGGGCCAGCTCCTACCAGCTCAAGAGAACTGTTACACCTCAGGACCACCAGCCAATAGCTCATCGGTATCCTGAAATAGGTGATGGTGAGAAGATTTACGCCGCGGAAATTGGCAAATGCTACAAATCAGGGCTTTTTACACCAGCACCAGCACCAAAAAAAAAAAAATCTGCTAAACATCGATCAGCACAGCCCTGCAGGTACCTTACAGCATGCACACCATGTCTCAAAAGCACACAGGACAAGGGGGAGAGAAGAGATACATTCTAAAAGAGAGAAAACATTAAAACAAATAGCAAGTTAAATAGCAAATAAAATTAATTTAGTCAGGATACAATGGCATTTCTGAAGACTGGGCAAAGGGCAGAGCAAGCAACAACTGAGGCAACTGGCTAGCCAACCAGAAAAAATATTAGATCCTGGCCTCAAACTGTACAGTAGCAGATTTCACATGGATTAACAGGCTGTGTGGAAAGCAACAGAAGACTGCTGGAAGCACGACTCCTGATACAGGAAAGTGTTCTTAGGCAGATTCAAACCCGAGTCATAAAGGAAAAGGCTGACACATCTGAACGTTTAAAAACGTTAAATTTCTCTTCGGAAAAAGTGGGCTTCCCTTGTGGCTCAGCCGGTAAAGAATCCGCCTGCAATGCAGGAGATCTGGGTTCGATCTCTGGGTTGGGAAGATTCCCTGGGGAAGGGAAAGGCTACCTACTCCCATATTCTGATCTGGAGAATCCCATGGACTGTATGGTCCATGGGGTCACAAAGAGTCGGACATGACTGAGCGACTTTCACTTCATTTTGGAAAAAATAATAAAATCAAAAGATCAAGAACTACCCAAGACAACCTTCCTGCTGCTGAGAAGCCCTACCTGCACCTCTGGAGGTCACTGCCTCTGGGTCACAGGGTCTCTGACCACTGGGTCCAGGCCACCCCAATGCTCCCACTTTGGGAAGAGCCGTGCCCCTCTGCTGAGGGTGCAGGTTACATGTCTCCAGAATGCTCCATGCCTGGTCCAGATGGCCAGAACTTCTGGTAAGAAGGCATGAGAGTTTCTCATTGAGATGACACTGACCCTCCCCTGGGACAGAGTTAGGACCATACACACGCTGCCCTGTCTCCCTGTCTCCTTAGGCCCCTCCAGGCCGAGACCCCCTCAATTGCCAGGTCTCTCGTGATGTAGACACATGAAAGGCCTGGCCTGGTGTTTTGGGGACGTCCTCTGTGGGGCAGGCTTGCGCTGTACCCGTGCCCAAGCAGAAGGGAAGGCACGAGGGTGACCTGTCTTATCACGGGTGACATTGCCCAGATCATCGGGTGGGGTGGTGTCTTGCTGGCTCTCTCCACTCTAAAGTTACTGCTTTTCCCTTTTCAATAAATAAGTAACTTGGGGAACAGATACTTTGAGACGAGACAAATATCCTGTTTCTCCTCAAACTCTCACTTATTTAGCATCAGTCCTGAGCCCTGCCTAAAGTAATTATTACCCTGGTGTCTGCCTCTCGGTGATCTTGTGTCTTCACTCCTTCCCCGTTGCTTAGCTGGAACTCTTTGGTTCTCCTCTCCTTGCTGACTGACTGCTGCTTACGCACACCAGCATGGAGTTGCTTCCTGCACCTACAGGAACCTTGCTTCCTGCACCTAGGGCTTCCAGTCGCATCTTCTTGGAGGAGCCCTGCTTCTCTGCTCGAGAAGAGCCCCTGACTGTCCTTGGGGGATTGGCTGAGGAGCTGAGTGGCCTGGGCTCTGACATTTATTCTCTCTGCCCATCTGTGCACACTGACACCTGCTTCCAGCCCAGTGCCCAGGCTCCTCCATCCCCTCCCCTTGTCCACACCTTCCTCCCGGATCCCGTCCCTACCACACACTGGCTGTCCCACCTTTGTGACGCTGCACCACTAACCTGGTGCTGGGAGACTTAGAGGGACGGATGGCGTGCAGCCCTTTTTGTCTGTGGCCTTACAGAACCCAGAAAAGTTTGTTTCCCAAAATCCAGCTAATCCTTTCCCACCCCCACTGTAGCTCCGTGATTGTTTGTCCTACACGGAGCTTTGGTTCTTTCTGTCTGTGTTCCATTCTGGGTCCTGCACATCCTGGCTGACACTCATTTATTTTGTCTTGGTGTCTGTGGTTCCCAGACTTGGGCTGTACTGAGAGGGTCGCTCAGAGAAGCCCCAGCCAGCCCTCCACTCTCCTGTGTCCCTTCTCCTTCCCACCAGCTGGGGCCCCACCATGCTCGCCCTGGCTTTCCTTTTCGGTGTCCCTTCCGCACGAAGGCACAGATACACGTTTGCTCACTTCAAGGGCGCTCACTGGCCACGCTCCAGTGCTTGGCCCAACTCCCTTCCTCTATATTCTGGAAATCGCCACAGATCAGAGACCAACACCTCCACATAGCTCGTTATGGTGTGGTCACCTAGCGCCCATCTGCCTGCCCTTGACTGCACAGTTAGGTCACTTCCATCTGTATTTCCATCTCATTAGCAGTGTGTCCTCGGGCTGAATTCCTAGAAGAGGACTGCAGGGTCCACGAGCATGAAGCCCGTGCTGTCTGCAGGCCGGGTGTGGGTTTTAACAAACCTCAGAGTTCCTTCTGGACAGCTTCTGATGAGTGAAAGGAAAAGCCAGACAGACACTGGGAAGGGTTCCTCGGCCCCAAGGGCGCCCATCACGTCACGGTACTTCATCGCGGAAGTAATGGGTCCTCACTGCTCCGGACACGCAGTGCCCCTCACAGGCACAGGCCTGAGTGTGCCTGGGGTCCCGAGAGCGTATGTGCCATCATCCTAACCCCACCTGAGTGCTGATTTCCACAGAGATGCAGCCGCTAACACTCAGAGCGCACTGTTCAGAGAGGCAAAAGGCAGAAAGCATCCAAACGCCCGTCCCTGGCGGAGGGTAATACAGGCTGCGACCCTCATGCAGCAGAGTCCTAGTCGACAACTAAAAGGAACAAATCCCTGATCCACCTACAGCACAGGTGAACCCCAAAGAGTCACGTGAGGTGGAAGAAGCCTGATTCAAAAGACTCCATGCTGCACGATTCTATTTACATGCAATGCTCAGAAAAGGCACATTTAGAGAAACAGAAAGCCGATCAGTGGTTGCCCATGGCTGGAGGTAGGAATAGGAATTAACCACAGGCACAAGGGGCACTTTGGGGTGATGGCAACGTTTTAAAACTGGACTGTGGTACTAGTTGTACAACTCATAAATTCATGAAAAGCACTGACTTGTCCACTTACCGAGGGTGAAGCTCATGCTAGCTTTTAAAGCAAGAAAGCAAAGCTTCCCCAGGGCCTGCCGGTCCCTGTACTTCCTGCCCATGACCTCAAAGCACTTGAAGATGGACACGCAGGCCACAGGCTGACTGTGCACACCATCTGTCCATCTGTATGGCTTCTCTCCCCCACCAGTGAGGCTGGGCAGGCTCCTGAGGTTTGTGCCCATGAATAGCACACCAGCCACACAGCACTTCCCTCCCCAGCTGCTCCCAGCAGAGCTCTGCCCCAGAAGTCCTGAGCACCTTAGCCAGCTACTCGGCTAGTGTATGGCTCAAAGCCCTGGTGAACTGAAGGGAAAGCCCTGCTTTTCCTTCAGTGAGGCTTTCGGTGAGAAATGCTGAAAGCCATCAAGCGCCTCCTTCCCAGCTGTGCTGCCCACGCCCAGGGCTAATGGCTCAGGGAGAACTCGAGGGGTGCTGGCCGGGTCACACAGCACCTGCTTTTCCTGTGGAAATGTCATCAATACCCTTGGTTTCACTGGAGGGTAAAATTAAAGAGTAGAAAGTGTCACCGTGAAAACCTGAAAATCCAATCCTCACCCAATTTAATTCAACAACTAATACAGTCTCATCCCCAGAGACTGAGAAAATAGAGACAGGGCTCATCCGGACTCCCCAGCACTCCAGTATCCTTGCCTGGAGAATCCCTGGACAGACGAGCCTGGAGGACTATGGGCCACGGTGTGGCAGAGTCAGATGTGACGGAGTACAGTCTAGTCTCATCCCCAGAGACTGAAAAGACAAGAGACGGGGTCATCGGGACGTCCCAGAGACCGGTGTTTCCTCGGCGAGTCAGAACCCAGGACTCCGCCCCAGTCCTGTGTCCTGAACCCCTCCTGGCCCTCCTTCAAGGAAAGCTGCAGGTCCGGGAGGTGACAGGACGCCTCATGCCGAGCCCAGGCTCTCATGCATCCATAGTCACTGGGTGACTGGCACCCCGTGCTATCCTTACAGGGCTGTTCTTGACAAACACTTGTTGACAGCTGACTGAAGGACCCTCAGAGCACTCGGAATTTGTCATCTGACTCCCAGTACAACAGCTTTCTAGGAACAGCGTGACCGTGGACATCGCCAGCTCGACCACCCCTTTACACTGAAGGACCTGCGAAAGAGACGCGGGAGCGGCCCACCACGTGGGAGTGGGGCTGGACCAAGCGCCAGTGCCCCATCCGGTACCCCCTACCGCTGGCCCCCCTGCCAAACAGCTCTTCCACGACGTTCCTCCCAACCTATAAACCCTTTGAGCCTCCACCATAATCAATTTCATTTTATTTGGCTGCTTTTCTGAAATCTCCCAGAATTATTCAAAGTATCCTCACTTTCATCAGGATGTAGTTAGGAATATCACTTCTCTACAACGGATTCTGTTAGTTCTTATGAGGATGCATTTCAATCCATCACCTGAAAGGGGTTAGCAGAACAGAGCTATTTTTTTTTCAAGTTGAGAACTCCGTGTTTTCAACAGATTAACTGCTATATTGCACTTGATAGTTTCAGAACAAGTTTGAATGTTTTGTAAATGTTTCTGTTCTACAAAGAAAAGCACAGAAATCTGGAGATAATACAGACATATGGGCCGTAAATATATGACTGATTCACCAAGTACAATGGGAGCCATTGGGGGGGGGTGCGGCTGGGGGTACAGTATGCTCGGGTGGAAAAAAATATATTTCAGAGGCAGACAGCCTCGTTTCAGATTCTACTACCTACACTGCAAGTAAGAAAAACTTATTCATTCATTCAACAAACATTGGTAAGTGCTTCTATCTGCCAGGCACTGTTCTGGGCCCTCAGGATAAAGACAAAATTAAGATCCCTGCCTTCCTGAGGCCTCCACTCTGCCAGGCAGGCTGGTAAAAGGAGGCGGAGTGCAGATGAACAGAATAGACTGAAGAGCCCACAGCAGAGGGGAGGGGGAGGGAAGGGCATGCAGGAGTGAAGCCACGGGACAGCTGGAGGGGGTGGCCAAAGGGGACGGCAGGAGAGGAGGCCTGAGATGGGGGTAGCACAGGGCTCTAGCGCAGGCTTGAATCTGGCTGCTGGTCAAGAATGGACAGGGAGAGGGGAGAAGTGGGCAGGGCAGGGGGGAATGGAGGGGAGGCAGTAAGGTAGCTACTCAGGTGAGCCAGGTAGGAGGAGACAACCATGGTTCCACAGAACGGGAACCTTCTGAAATTACCATCAGGAGTAAATGAGATTAAACTGGTTCCACCACACCTGACACATAGCAGGAACTTAATAAATGTCAGCTAAATATTATTAAGTTATTCATAATAATAATAAAATTAAATTATTCCGCCTTCCCAGGAAGTTACTGAGCCTCTTCGCTTTCCCAGGAAGTTACTGAGCCTCTTCTACCAGTTCCCGATTGGAAAAATGGGCACAATGAAACATCTACGGTGAGGAATGGCTGACGGAAGCAAAGTCCTGCCCCACAGAAGTGTAAGCACACTTGTGCCTGCCTTTCACAAACAATGCATGTTATGGCTACAGATCACACCTAAGTATGTACAAATAAATACTCTGCACACCTCACAGCATGGGGAAGTGAGGTGCAGACTCAAACCAAACCCACCATAAGCTGACATCCATGACTGAGATTCCCCACCTCGGACCCTCTGGCCTCAGCGGCATCGGATCCACAGCTCCAAGAACCCTTCTTAACCCTCCTGGACCCTGCCTCCCAGGCCCCGCATCAGCAAACCCTGCTGACTCCGTGGACACCTCTGTCCCTCCTCCCCAGCGGCCCCACACGGCTCCAGCCAGGTCTGTCCTCTGCCACGGCCTCCTGTCCTGCTCCAGGGCCCCTCGCCCCTCTCTGCAGGCCCTTCCCAAGCCCAGGAGAGCCCCCAGAGCTGGCATCCCCACACACACCCCGATGACGGCTGCCAGCCTCCCTCAGTCACTCTGAAAAGTGGCCTCCACGCTGGGGCAGGGTGTCTGCCCCCCACCTCCACCTGGCTGGGTCGTCCCACAGGAAGGCTGGCTCCCAGAGGCAGAGAGTGTCCCCCTCCATGAGTCTGGCCAGAGAAGGTCCCCAGCCAAACCTCCACATCCACAGAAGGGACATGACCAGCTCCCCCTTGGCTCCCCCACGGCCTGAGGACAAGGGGTCAGGGGGCCTCGTGTGTTTCATCCTATTGACTGAACCACTGAGAAGGCTGACATTTCGGAACTCCAAACCTAAAAACCCCAAATAACCACACACAGTACAAATCAACATGCAGAGAAGATGTTCTACCATTTCACCAGGCAACTGGAAGTGAACGCTGCTGCCTCAGGGGAGCTTCAGCTCACAGGGCCCAGAGCAACAGTGCCAGCCTCCAGGCAGTGGGGGTGGCTGGCTCCGACGCACCTCCCTTGAGAGCTTTCAGACAAATAAAGGGCAAACCAGAAGCCAAGTCTGATTAGTCCTCTGCGCAGGACTGGATTTGGTGAATAAAGGTGCCAACTTCTAGTTGAGTTAATGATAGTTCTAGAGACAAGTGAATATTTTTAATAAAAGAAAAATGCCATTTCCACATGTATCTTTCTGTAAGGATGCCCCAAGGTATGTTTAGCACCACAAGCTAATAAGAAACTAGATCCTAAGTCCTACAGCACAGTTCCCAAGGTTCCTGGACTGAGCACAAAATTATATTTTATTTTATGCCCTCCTTTCAAAGGGGCAGTGTGTCTCTTAGCAATATTCTCGGAGGCTCCCACGCACAGAAGCCCTCTCGCTCCGGGGGAGCTGTACCACTCTGCCGCTCCACCCTGGCCGCTTCCCCTTTGCTAGAAATCTGTCCTATCAGCCCCAGGACACACAACAATCACTCTACCTGAAAATTAACAGTAAAAGCTCCCTGAGCCCACAACCCTCTGGCCACTGTCCCGTTACTCCGGCCCCTCCTGGGGGTCCTCCACACCTGATGCTCTCCACCCACCACTAGGCCACCGCCTCTTATCAAACCCCAGACCCTCCTCCTCTTGTGGACCCCAGGCTCAGTCCTCACCCTCCTGTCTACACCCAGGGCCCAGCCTATAGTCTCAAATACCAGCAACATACAAATGACCCCCAGCCTCTCCTTGAACCCAACCCTAAATTTCTGTGCAGACCGACACACCTCCACTCAATGACTGATCACAGAGATAACAAGCAGAGTAAACCCTCCTAAGTTCCGTTAGTGAACTACTGTTTCAGGCCCTTTACATCAGCTTGGCTATCGACCCATGGGCCATGGAGGACCAGGTGTTGCCATTCCTCCTAAGACGGCGGCAGAGGAAGCACGGGCTGACACGGCTGCTGGGCCAGGGTCAGAGACCCGCCCATGTCTCACAGCTCCGCTGGCTGGCTGCTCCGCGGCCAGCACCTGGAGGCGTGTCTGGGCTGTTCCACCTCAGAGTCTGCCAGCAATCCCCATCAGCAAATACACCAAGGATTCCACGTTTTCCCACGTAGTTGCGACTTTGAGGTAGGGTGGGGGCTGAGCAGTCACTCAAGCCCAGCAGTTCCTTGAGGAGGCAAAGCTGAAGGAGCTCCCTACCCTGTCAACAGGTCAGTCCACAAATCATTCAAGGACCGGAAACCTCTCCTTAACACCTGCTGGTAGGACAGAAAGCACCCAGACTCCCGAAGCTTGGACGTGCCCCAGAGACAGCAGCGGTACAGTAGAGAAAGACTCCGTTCCGGCAACAGATGGTGAGGCACAGCGCACCCAGCCATGGCGCCGACTTGGAGGAACTAAATTCTAAAGTGAAACGCAATTTGATAATTACTTTATTTCACTTTCATTTTCCTTCTACATCAAAGTGAGACTGGCATGGTTTTAAAAGTCTATTCGTAAAGTCTGAAAGCTATTTCAATGGGTATTAAGTGAGCACACGCACACAAGTGACAGGAAAGCGCTGTATCGCAGGCAAATGGGCAGCAGTTTCTGATTGAGTACAAAATGATGCCGAAATCGGTGACCTCCGCACCTCTGCCCTGGTGCCAGGCCCCAGCAGGTGACCATGGCCGGGCTGCTCTCCTCCAGCCCTGGGCAAGGGTGGGGGAGTCGCCCTTGGCCCCTGATCTGTGCTCTCCCTGCACCGAGCTTTACGTACATGTAATGAGGGAGAACGGAGAAGGCGATGGCATCCCACTCCAGTACTCTTGCCTGGAAAATCCCATGGACAGAGGAGCCTGGTAGGCTGCAGTCCATGGGGTTGCGAAGAGTCAGACACGTCTGAAGCGACTTAGCAGCAGCAGCAGCAATGTGGGAGACTGAGAGTACTGCGCGCCTTACAGATGATCACAAGAATTTAATTAATATATGTGAAGCGCTTAAATGGCCTGGCACACCACAAGCTCCCAATAAACACTGCTGTATAACGGCCAGAGCAATTCTTCTCAAAGAGAGAGCAGATCGCGTCATCTGTTGTCCAAAACTGTGATGCCAACGAGGACGGCAAGCAGGCAGGCCAGCAGCCCCAGTAAGGCTGAGACTACTGTCTAAATTCCACACCCCAAGCCAGGTTCCGCAAGCCACAGCCAGCCGCCAGACTCTGGGCTCACTTCCTGCCACCCTCCCTCCCTCCCTCCAGGCCACACTGGGCTCCTGGCTATTATCAGCACAGGACAGGAAGCTAGGACATGGGGCCAACCTGTGAGTCCAGAACCCCCTTTACCAGCGCTCAGCCAGGCGGCACCCAGCTCCCTCCACCCTGAGCTCTCCCTACAGCGCCCCATCCCCATCCCGGCACGGCACTCAGGACTTTGTAAATTTTATATTGGAATTAGTTGATTTACAAAGATATGTTACTATCAGATGTACAGCAAAGTGATTCACTCATACATATGCATACATCTATTCTTTTTCAGATTCTTTTCTCATGTAGGTGATTGCAGAACATTGAGTCGAGTTCCCTGTGCCCTACAGTAAGTAGGCCCTTGTTGGTTATCTATCTTATATACAGCAGCATGTGTATGTTAATCCCAAACTGCTAATCTATCCCTCCCTCTACTTTTCCCCTTTAGTAACCAACCATAGTTTTGTTTTCTATGTCTGGCCTCCTATTTCTGTTTTGTAAATAAGTTCGTTTGTATCTTTCTTTTTAACTACTCATATAAGGGATACCATACAATATTTGTTTCTCTCTGCCTGACAATTCACTTGATACGATAATCTCTGGGTCCAGCCACGTTGCTGCAGATGACATTATTTGGTTCTTTTGGATGGCTGAGAAACATTCCCTTGTATCCGTGTACCACATCTCTCCATCCATTTCTCTGTCTGTGGACACTTAGGCTGCTCCCATGTCTTGGCTGCTGTAAATTACGCTGCAGTGAACACTGGGGTGCACGTATCGTTTCGAATTATGGTTTTCTCTGGCCAGCACTTTTGGAGAAGGAAATGGCAACCCACTCCAGTGTTCTTGCCTGGAGAATCCCAGGGATGGGGGAGCCTGGTGGGCTGCCATCTATGGGGTCGCACAGAGTCGGACACGACTGAAGCGACTTAGCAGCAGTAGCAGCTGGCCAGCACTTGGGACTGGAGCTGGGGTTTATGATCCTTGTCTCCTCCAGAATGTGAACCCCTGAGAGCAGGAACTACCCTGCTGTGTTTACTCCCCTCTCTCCAGCACCTAGAACAGGACCTGGCACACGGTAAATACTTGTGGGATAAGCATGGGAATGAAATGAAACTGCCCTCCATGCAAAACAGAGTATCACTGTATTCTCCAAAAGAATACCAGGCCCCTCTCAGCCAGTTCCCCCAAATCCACCACAAAGACAAACTGAAAACCAAACTCGTTTTTGGTACACTCCTAGAACACAACACACACATACAGGAGAGCAGCCAGCAGCACCAACCAGACCACCAAGAATACAGCGAGGCCAGGTGAACACCTCTGTCCACATTCCAAACAAAACGTAACCTTGGAAAGAAAAGTCACTCTCGGAACAAGAAAAACTTAATGGCTTCAACTTACAATTTTTAAATGAAATTCTGTTTGTCTTTCCTACATCACATATTATGAACATACTTTTTAAAGGTTTTTTTCTGTGTGTTTTGTTTTGTTTTTTCAACAGCAGCATTACCAGGGGCGCTAGTGGTAAAGAACTTGCCTGCCAATGCAGGAGACATAAGAGATGCAGGTTCCAGCCCCGGGCTGGAAAGGTCCCCCGGAGGAGGGCATGGTAACACACTCCGGTATCCTTGCCTGGAGAATCCCATGGACATGAGAGCCTGGTGGGCTATAGTCCATGGGGTTACAGAGTCAAACATGACTGAAGTGACTTAGCACACACAGGCATTTCTATCACACCAAATTTCAGATTCGGAAATTTGTGTTTAGAAAACTGACACAAAAAACCATCAAGTTTTCCAATAAAATCTGACCTCTCTAAGCTCTTCAATTTCATACCAAGATACCAAGATTGACTTTTTTTTTTTTTTTTTTTTGCTCCACCGCTCGTATAGCAGGATCTTAGTTCCCTGACCAGGGATCAAACTCAGGGCCTCAGCAGTGGGAACACCAAGTCCTAACCACTTACACCTCCAGGGAATTCCTCCAACAATTTTTCTTAAACAAGTTTTTTATAGGCTGGATAACTTCACCTATTAATCTCGAAAATGTACTTTCTAACTATCTCCAACCTAAATATTTAAATACATTCCTTGGTGCTAAGTACTTACATAGCTCATCACAGCATTCAAGGGAATACAAACCAACTCTTAAACCTTACAGCTAAGGAATCTTGACAATTAATAAAAAATGATTAGTGGATTTTGTTTGCACACTAATAGATAAAAAATTCACTGCAATACTTTTAGCAGTATTAAAAATTATATTAAAACATACACATAATCATGTATATTTTGACTACTGCTGGGACAATCCACAGTCAAATGATCACAGCAGTGGCAGGGACCCGAGTGGCTGGGGGTGGAGTGGAATGGGGTTTTCTTACGTGTTTATAGCTTTGTGCATATATGCATGCTCATACTTTCACATCTATAAATAAAATTTTCAATGGTATACATTTTAAAATCTTATAACTAAAAGTACAGATGTAATTTTTAAAATGTAATACTATAACACTGTTTAGTAAAACAAACTGCCAGCTTTCAAGCTTTTTTGAACTCTGCCTAATTTGTTTAGCGCTGTATCAAAGGATCCTGGAACAGTAAGCAGCACGACACAGATACGTACCTGCCAAGTGAATCAGTCTGCTTCATTCGTTCACCACATAAATATAAATTTAAAGAATGTTCCTACTCCAGTCTAAAAGCGGTTGAGATGCTTTTACAACCTGTAAATTTACGGAGGACTGGATTCGCCTATAAGCTGAGAAGTTTCTTGAAGAAGCTGTTACTAGCAAACTGTCCGTCCTTCACCTCCCAGGTCAGAACTGACCTCATGAGCATACTGCATCTCCAGAGCCATGTGTCATCACTTTCTCAGAGCTGGACCAATTTTCTTTTCACCACTGCCCCCTGCAGAAAGGCTTCTTTTTTTTTTTTTCTTTTTTTCCCCTTCCACTTACAGCTTCAATTTTTGTTGAAGATGTCCCTGAATACATTCAGTCTCAGGAACGTTCAGACGTCAAACAGGACGCCACTCAGAGATAAGGCTCTCCCTGCAAAGCAGGGGTCAGTCCCTGTCTCCACCCCAGCAGGGAGGGCTCACCACCCAGCTCAGCTGCTCTCAGCCAATACTTTATGGGCCCTGCTGTGGGTGGCCCGGGGAGGGGACCCTGTCCCTGGAGGGACCCTGCAGGGAGGAAAGCAACTTCTCACACCCAGGAAGAAGGATACCAGCCAACCTTTGCATTTTCCTTCTCCCTTTCCCCTCAGGGAACCCTCAGCAAGCAGGTAAAGGAATCTCAGCCTCAGAGAAACCATGGTATTAAAAGACACTGCTGGAACTGCTCCTAACACATCCCAGGTTTTGGAAATTGTAGCTCTAGGTGGCACCTTTTGAAGGAATAAAACATACTGTAAATTTAGGAGAGATTAAAGATAGGTAAATAAATATTTCTATTCTCAAAACTTAACTGATCATCATCTCAATTAGGGCACTAAGAGTAGAAAAGTAAGTCTGACAACCAAGCCAGTTTTCCTTATACTTAGAGGGCTGAAGGCTAAGCACTATTGCTTGTGTAGGGGAAAAAAATAAATAAATAAACGCCTTTATCATTAGTAACAGCCCAAACCTGCTGGCTAAAAATATCAACTGCGAACCAAACACGGCGCTGTGGGTCTCGCATATATAAATCGGTATAGAACACACTTCAGGTTCTCCAGTCTGTATACTGGGACTCCCACCCGTTGTAGCATCCACAGCCCATCTTGACACCTTCTCCCAGACCCGTTCACAGCTCGGTGATTTTCCTACTGCAGATCTGAGCACGACAGAATACACCTCGAGCCCCCAATCGCCTCAGACGCCCGGCATCAGCGGGAACTTCCCCGCCCCGCGACGCCCGCGGCGAAAAGCATCCCACGCGGACACTGCGCCCTAGAGAGGGGACGCGGGCCGCCCTGGCGCAGCCTGCCCTCCCCGGGGGCGCAGCCTCCCCTGGGGGTGCCTCTCCCCTCCGCGCAGCGCAGGGCACCCCGCACGGACACGGCGCTCTCCCAAAGGGGCCCCGGGGGCCGTCGCGGGCGCAGCGCA
>SJXQ01012004.1:0-10902 GCA_006408695.1 Aepyceros melampus | reverse complement strand
ACTGTACCAGCCTGGTGTGAGGGGCACAGGCTGGGCTGGACAGGTTCACCCCACCCTGCCCTTCAGTAGCCTGTGGCTCGGACATCATCTGGCTGCTCAGAGCCTGCTCCTCATCCATGACACCCATGTCACAGGCCAGCCCAAGGCCCCCCATGCAGAGAGGCTCAAGGTCAGGGCATGGCCCCTGCTTGCCGAGGTGTTTTCATCCCAGGAGCTTCAGATGATCAGAGCAAGCTTCCCTGGGATGCCACAGCCTTGAGCAGAGCCCCTGAGAACCAGGAGGGCTTGGGCGTGAGGCTGCCCGGGCAGGGGGGTGCTTCATCAGCACATGATCTGAGTCATGCTGACTGTCCCCCCTGAGTCCTCTGCCCTCCCGAGGCCACCAGTGGTCACACTAGAGGCCCACCCATGAGTCCTGGGGACAGGCCTGTGGCCTGTGTCTGTATCATCCACAAGCTCAGGATGACTTGTGCATTCATAAAGTGCTGGGAAGGGGAATCAAGAACAGACACACATGTGACCTGAAAAGCCTGAGCTAGGTACTGTTAGGTGGTTAGAACAGGAAACAGCAGTCCAGAATGGTGGTGGCTAAAAGACAAGGAAGGGAAAAGCCTGCAAAAATAGAACAAAGGAAGGTCCGAGGACCGAGTGAGAACTTCAGGTAGAACAAACAGCACTCCTGGCTAGCCCAGTTTGCGTAAGGCAGGCCCAGAGGGAGGGAAAAACAAAAAGAGGAGCCGAAGGGCTCGCTCTCCGCCCCCCGCCCCACTGTGCACTGGCGCGCTCCTCCATTCTCTTCTCCACATCTTTGGGTTTGCATGCCCTCACGCTTTGAGGATAGATTCTCCTGCTATCTTCTAAATAAAATAGAGCTGTAACAGTGATTCGTCTAAGAGCTATAACAGTTTGTCCAAGACCCAAGAGCTGTGACTTGCTGAGGGTGTTAATGTCCATCGCTCCAAATCTTTGTTGTGATGAGACAGAACCGAGGAGCATACACTCGCCTGACAGTACCATCTGAACTTTAAAGAAAAGGCATGTCCCCCTCGACACCGCCGCTCCCCCCAGCCCCAGGTTCTAGCTGAGTAGGGCCTGCCCCTGAGCTTGGAGCTGGCCTGCTCCATCAGCGCACAGAGCCTGCCTGGGAGGTCAATCAGTTCAGTTGCTCAGTTGTGTCTGACTCTGCGACCCCATGGACTGCAGCACTCCAGGCTTCCCTGTCCGTCACCAACTCCCAGAGCCTGCTCAGACTCCACAGATGGAGTCAGTGATGCCATCCAACCATCTCATCCTCTTTTGTCCTCTTCTGCCTTCAGTCTTGCCCAGCATTGGGGTCTTTTCCAACGAGTCAGTTCTTCCCGTCAGGTGGCCAAAGTGGGAGTTTCAGCTTCAGCATCAGTCCTTCCAGTGATATTCAGGACTGATTTCCCTTAGGATTGACTGGTTGGATCTCCTTGCAGTCCATGGGACTCTCAAGAGTCTTCTCCAACACCACAGCTCAAAAGCATCAATTCGTTGGCACTCAGCTTTCTTTATAGTCCAACTCTCACATCCATTCATGACCACAGGAAAAACCATAGCTTTGACTAGACGGACTTTGTTGTCCAAGTAATGTCTCTGCTTTTTAATATGCTGTCTAGGTTCATCATAGCTTTTCTTCCAAGGAGCAAGCATGTTTTAATTTTATGGCTGCAGTCACCATCTGCAGTGATTTTGGAATCCAACCAAATCCCTTACAGTGGAAGTGACAAATAAATTTAAGGGATTAAATCTGATAGACAAAGTACCTAAAGAACTATGGATGGAGGTTCATGACATTGTACAGGAGGCAGTGATCAAGACCCTCCCCAAGAAAAAGAAATGAAAAAGGCAAAATGGTTGTCTGAGGAGGCCTTTCAAATAGCTGAGAAAAAAAGAGAAGCTAAAGGCAAAGGAGAAAAGGAAATATACACCCATTTGAATGCAGAGTTCCAAAGAACAGCAAGGAGAGATAAACCCTTTCTCACTCATCAATGCCTGGGAAGAGTGAGATGCAAACCCAAGCAGGGCACATTAGGAAGGGGAGGTGGCTGTGAGGCACCCACTGGGGTCTGCCCCAGCGCTAACGCGTGTTCCCAGGTGGACTGCTGATGGCGTCCGTCGGGGCAGTGGAGGGAGTAGGAAGGGTCAGACATGCTGGGAGGGGCACTTGGTGTGCTTGCTGGAAACAGACTTTGTGGAGGGTTGGGGACAGGGTGTGGAAAGGGTTGTGGCCATGTGGGTTGGAGCAGGTGACCAGGTGATATGCTTTGTACTGAAGGTAGGGATCTTCCTTCATAGCTCAGTGGGTAAAAAATCTGCCTGAAAGGCAGGAGACCTGGGTTCAATTCCTGGATCAGGAAGATCCCCTGGAGAAGGAAATGGCAACCCACTCCAGTGTTCTTGCTTGGAGAATCCCATGGACAGAGGACCCAGGCAGGCTACAGTCCATGGGGTAGAAAGAGTTGGACACGACTGCATGACTACACCATCACCATCGCTGAAAGTAGAGCCTGGGAAAAGCTGAGGTCCTTCTGGCTGTGCCGTGTGCAGCCCTGGGAGATGTCCCGGTGGACATCTGTGTTCAGTGGAAGATGGGGATCCAGAACAGGCGGCTGTGCTGGGGATACACACCTGGGGGTCTGGGAGGTGGAAGCAGCCACCCAGAGAAAGAGGACGGGGAAGAGAACCTGGACCACCCCTGAAGAGCCTCTGCCATCAGCCTGGGGTACAGGGGAACAGGGAGGCTGAGAACCCGGGAAGCCAAACGGGACAGTACTTCAAGAAGAAAAGATAGTGCAAATAAAATGAGGACAGAAAATCTGAAGGTCATAATGACCTTGAAAACTTCAGGAGAGTGCTGGGGACAGAACTGCCTACAAAGGGAGTTCTGCCTAGAAAGGCCTCCCACATGAGGCCTGCCTAACCTTGACCCCAAAAGCTAAACAGGATGACTAGTGGGGAAAAGCATGGACCAACTTCACTCATGAACAAGTCTAAGTAAGTTATCAGAACATCATAGACAGAACACTTAGCAAACCAAAATCCGTAATATGTACAATGAAAACAAAGATATCATAAACAACTTGGGTTTACCCAAGAATATAACTGATTTAACGCTTAAAAATCTATCACTGTAAATCACTGCATCAGAACTTCAGAGAACCCCTGGATAATCAACACAGCAGGTGCAGAAAAGGCTGTTAATAAATGAGCAGGCTCTGGGAGTTGATGATGGACAGGGAAGCCGGGTGTGCTGCAGTCCATGGGGTCACAAAGAGTCGGATGCAACTGAGCAACTAAACAACTGAAACCCAGCATCACTCACACCGAGAAAGACAAGCTCTCAGAGAACTAGGACTAGACGGGAAACTTCTTAACCTGATGAGGGAATCTACACACAGCAGACCCAGTGGTACGGGTGTTCCCTGGTGGTTCAGAGGCCAAGACTAGCGCTCCCAATGCAGGGGGCCTGAGTTTCATCCCTGGTCAGGGAACTAGCTCCGATATGCCACAGCAAAAAGTCCCACTTGTTGCAACTAAAGATCTCGCATGCCACAGCAAAGATTGAAGATCCTGTGTTCTGCAACTAAGACCTGTTGCAGCCAAATAAATAAATACTAAAAAAAAAAAAAAAAAGTGGTGAAGTGTGAGGAGCATTCTCTTTAAACCAGGGACAAAGCAAGGGTGATGGTTCTCTCCACTGCCATTCAGCATTGTAATGGAGTATAAACAATAGCATGGACATGGCCAAGGAATGAAATGCATAAAGAAAGAAAGCAGTCATATGTAATATGATTCCATATACAGAAAAGTAAAAATAATCTACAGTTAAATTATTAGACTTAATAAAACCCAGCAAGATTACTGGGTATAGAATCAACACACATCCAGAAAGCCAATTTCTGTACATCAGCAATGAGCAACCTGTAATCGAGAAAAAAGATTCTGTTTGTAGTCAAGTATGAATTACAAATAAATCTAACAAAAAATTATATGATCTTTAAGGAAAAAAATGTTTTAAAAAATTATTGAAAGAGCAAGTGAATGTAGAGACCTGCCATTTTGACGATAAAGATAAAAATATCTCTTTCCCCTAAATCACCTATACAGTCAATGGAATTCTTATAATTATCCCAACATGGATCTTCATTCAACCTGACTGATTCTAAAATATGTAACAGGAAGGCAAAGGGTCCAGAATGGTCAAGACAGTCTTTAGAAAGGGACAGGGGATTTGCACCAGCAAATGTCAATGCATTCTATTAAGTTTTAGTCAACCAAGTGCTGTTATTGGCCCACAGATGGGCAACTTGACCATTGAAACAAAAGAGAAAGTCTAGAAACAGACCCCCATGCATCTTGATATATGACTGAAGAGGCTTTGCAGACCAGTGGGGGAAGCAGTGACTTCAATAAATGATGCTTGGACATGTGTTTGCCCATTTGAGTAATAACTAGAATTAGGAATGTACCCTTACGCCTGACCCCAAACTCAGGATCAGATGGATTAAGGAAAACACAACTTTAAAAATTCTAAAATATAGGTGAATGTCTTTATAACCTAGAAGAAAGAAGAATTTCATAAGGTACAAAAAGGGCTAACCTTAAAAGGGCAAGATTGATAAATCTGATCATAACTAAAATTAAGAATGACTTCTTATCAGAAGACGCAATGAAGGGTAAAAAAAAAAAAAGTACACAGCAAGTAGGAAGAAAATGTTTGCAACACATAACTGTCAGAGGATTTGTATCCAGGACATAAAAAGAACTAACTGTCCAGTGAGCAAAGGCACACAAGCTAACTAAAAATGGACAAAAGGTCTGACAGACCTGGACAGAGAGGGGCTGTGTGGCCACGGCACACACAGACAGATGTCCAGTCTCATCCGTAATGCAGACGCAGATCCTCAGCCCCGGGAGTGCAGGCTTACAGCCACCATACTGACAGAACTTCGAAAGGCTGACAACAAATATCAAGTGTTAGAGGAGACGTGGGTCACCAGAATTCTGGATCATTGCTATGGGAGGATGGTTTGCAGCCATTTGGGGGAAACATTGGTCTCTTAAAATTGAATATTTGTGTACCCCATGGCCAAGGCCCTCACTCCTGAGTGTCCCCGGAAAAAGTCCTTCCTTGTGTGGTCAGGAGACAGGCAGCAGGCCGTGCTCACAATAGCCCACTGTCCGTTCCCTGGGGAAGACGAGCTGCGCTGGGGCTGACCCACACGTGGCACACACATGGTAAAGTGGCCGCACAGCTATTCAGTGAGTCAGCAACAGCAGCACCCACCGTGGGCAAATCTTGGAAATTAGATGCTGGCTGAAAAGCATGCCGTTTTCTAGAGCCTAAAAAACAAGGGAAACTAATCATCAAGGGTTTCGGTTTAGGCACGCACATGGCACATGT
The DNA here is from genome assembly GCA_006408695.1 of Aepyceros melampus. Classification (NCBI taxonomy): domain Eukaryota; kingdom Metazoa; phylum Chordata; class Mammalia; order Artiodactyla; family Bovidae; genus Aepyceros; species Aepyceros melampus. The sequence continues at coordinate 5,474 of SJXQ01012004.1, read as the reverse complement.
GTGTTTAGAGTACTATGTATACATAAGACCTATTATGTGTACATGCATGTGCACACATGCATGTGTGCACATGGTGTGTGACCTAGCAAGGGAGTGAGACACATAAAGTTAAAAGGGAACAGGTTTGGAAAAGAGCAGGTGGATGGATGAGCTTCAAGAAATAGCGTTGGTAGATGAGAGCTCAGACTTGATACTTTGTAACTTACATATGTGCTACATACAACATTTGGTCAATCAAATAGCATATTAAGAATATTCCAATACATGGAACAATGTATATATCCATCAACAGATGAATGGATCAGAAAGATGTGGTATATATGCTGCTGCTAAGTCGCTTCAATCGTGTCCGACTCTGTGCAACCCAGTAGACGGTAGCCCAACAGGCTCCACCGCCCCTGGCATTCTCCAGGCAAGAACACTGGAGTGGGTTGCTATTTCCTTCTCCAATGCATGAAAGTGAAGTTGCTCAGTCATGTCCGACTCTTCGCGACCCCGTGGACGGCAGCCCACCAGGCTCCTCCATCCATGGGATTTGTCAGGCAAGCGTATTGGAGTGGGGTGCCATTGCCTTCTCCATGGTACATATACACAAGAGAATATTACTCAGCCATAAAAAAAGAATGAAATAATGACATTTGCAGCAACACGGATGGACCTAGGTATTGTCATACAAATCAAAGTAAGCCAGAAAGAGAAAGACATCTATAATCTAAAAAAAAAAAAAAGATTCAAATGAATTTATCTACAAAACAGAAATAGACCCACAGAAATAGAGAAAAAATTCATGGTTACCAAAGAGGAAAGGTGGGGGAGGGATATTTTAAGAGTCATGGATTATCAGATACACACTACTATATGTAAAATAGATATGCAACAAAGACCTATTATATAGAACAAGGAATTCTACTCAATATCTTGTAACAACCTTTATGGGAAAAGAACTGAAAATAGATACAGATACAGATAAAACTCAATCACTGTATACACCTGGAACTAATGCAACATTGTAAATCATCTGTACTTCAATTTTTTTAAGTTTTTAAGAATATTTTAAACTGTAAATTTTAGGAGAAGGAGAAGGCTGGGCAAGAGAAGCATCAGGCACGGAGAAGCCCTGTCCCGCCCAGGCACCCCGCCAGGTGTCAAGGTGGATAAAACTGTAGTCCTGGCACAAAGGCTCCTCAAAAGTGTACCAGGGAACAGAGTGATCAATTACTCTGTAAACCTGTTTGGAATGGTCTTGCAAAGACACGTTCATTCCCCTGAGAATCTGTAGGCTGTCTCCTAAGCACACACCCTCAGGAAGCTTGCACCTGTTTCCAGGGAGATGTGTCACATCAGAGTTCGTGATGTCAGTTCAGTTCAGTCGCTCAGTCGTGTCCAACTCTTTGTGACCCCATGAACCACAGCACGCCAGGCCTCCTTGTCCATCACCAACTCCCAGAATTCACCCAAACCCATGTCCATTGAGTTGGTGATGCCATCCAACCATCTCATCCTCTGTTGTCCCTTTCTCCTCCTGCCCTCAATCTTTCCCAGCATCAGGGTCTTTTCCAATGAGTCAGCTCTTCACATCAGGTGGCCAAAGTATTGGAGTTTCAGCTTCAACATCAGTCCTTCCAATGAACACCCAGGACGGATCTCCTTTAAGATGGACTGGTTGGATCTCCTTGCAGTCCAAGGGACTCTCAAGAGTCTTCTCCAACACCACACTTCAAAACCACAATTCTTCCACACTCAGCTTTCTTTATAGTCCAACTCTCACATCCATACATGACCACTGGAAAAACCATAACCTTGACTAGATGGACCTTTGTTGGCAAAGTAATGCTCTGCTTTTGAATATGCTGTCTAGGTTGGTCATAACTTCCCTCCCAAGGAGTAAGCATCTTTTAATTTCCTGGCTGCAGTCACTATCTGCAGTGACTTTGGAGCACGGGGAAAAAAAGTCAGCCACTGTTTCCACTGTTTCCCCATCTATTTCCCATGAATTGATGGGACCAGATACCATGATCTTCGTTTTCTGAACATTGAGCTTTAAGGCAACTTTTTCACTCTTCTCTTTCACGTTCATCAAGAGGCTCTTTAGTTCTTCTTCACTTTCTGCCATAAGGGTGGTGTCATCTGCATATCTGAGGTTATTGATATTTCTCCCAGCAATCTTGATTCCAGCTTGTGCTTCTTCCGGCCCAGTGTTTCTCAAGATGTACTCTGCATATAAGTTAAATAAGCAGGGTGACAATATACAGCCTTGACGTACTCCTTTTACTATTTGGAACCAGTCTGTTGTTCCATGTCCAGTTCTAACTGTTGTTTCCTGACCTGCATACAGATTTCTCAAGAAGCAGGTCAAGTGGTCTGGTATTCCCATCTCTTTAAGAATTTTCCACAGTTTATTGTGATCCACACAGTCAAAGGCTTTGGCATAGTCAAGAAAGCAGAAATAGATGTTTTTCTGGAACTCTCTGGCTTTTTCAATGATCCAGTGGATGTTGGCAATTTGATCTCTGGTTCCCCTGACTTTTAAAAAAAACAGCTTGAACATCTGGAAGTTCATGGTTCACGTATTGCTGAAGCCTGGCTTGGAGAATTTTGAGCATTCCTTTACTAGCATGTGAAATGAGTGCAATTGTGCAGTAGTTTGAGCATTCTTTGGCACTGCCTTTCTTTGGGATTGGAATGAAAACTGACCATGAACAGTATGAAAAGGCAAAAAGAAAGGACACTGAAAGATGAACTCCCCAGGTCAGTAGGTGCCCAATATGCTACTGGAGATCAGTGGAGAAATGACTCCAGAAAGAATGAAGGGATGGAGCCAAAGCAGAAACAACACCCAGTTGTGAATGGGACTGGTAATAGAAGCAAGGTTCAATGCTGTAAAGAGCAATATTGCATAGGAACCTGGAATGTTAGATCCATGAATCAAGGCAAATTGGAAATGGTCAAACAGGAGATGACAAGAGTGAGCATCAACATTCTAGGAATCAGTGAACTAAGGTGGACTGGAATGGGTGAATTTAACTCAGATGACCATTATATCTACTACTGTGGGCAGGAATCCCTCAGAAGAAATGGAGTAGCCATCATAGTCAACAAGAGTCTGAAATGCAGTACTTGGATGCAATCTCAAAAATGACAGAATGATCTCTGTTCGTTTCCAAGGAAACCATTCAATATCATGGCAATCCAAGTCTATGCCCCAACCAGCAATGCTGAAGAAGCTGAAGTTAAACAGTTCTATGAAGACCTACAAGAACTTCTAGAACTAACACCCAAAAAAGATGTCCTTTTCATGATAGGAGACTGGAATGCAAAAGTAGGAAGTCAAGAAATACCTGGAGTAACAGGCAAATTTGGCCTTGGAGTACAGAATGAAGCAGGGAAAAGGCTAATAGAGTTCTGCCAAGAGAACACACTGGTCATAGCAAACACCCTCTTCCAACAACACAAGAGAAGACTCTACACATGGACATCACCAGATGGTCAACACCGAAATCATACTGATTATATTCTTTGCAGCCAAAGATGGAGAAGCTCTATACAGTCAGCAAAAACAAGACGGGAGATGACTGTGGCTCAGATCATGAACTCCTTATTGCCAAATTCAGACTGAAATTGAATAAAGTGTAGAAAACCACTAGACCATTCAAGTATGACCTAAATCAAATCCCTTATGACTATACAATGGAAGTGAGAAATAGATTTAAGGGACTAGATCTGATAGACAGAGTGCCTGATGAACTATAAATGGAGGTTTGTGACATTGTACAGGAAACAGGAATCAAGACCATCCCCAAGAAAAAGAAATGTATAAAAGCAAAGTGGCTGTCTGAGGAGGCCTTACAAATAGCTGTGAAAAGAAGGGAAGCGAAAAGCAAAGAAGAAAAGGAAAGATATTTGAATGCAGAGTTCCAAAAAATAGCAAGGAGAGATAAGAAAGCCTTCCTCAGTGATCAATACAAAGAAATAGAGGCAAACAACAGAATGGGAAAGACTAGAGATCTCTTCAAGAAACTTAGAGATACCAAGGGAACATTTCATGCAAAGATGGGCTCAATAAAGGACAGAAATGGCAGGGACCTAACAGAAGCAGAAGATATTAAGAAGAGGTGGCAAGAATACAAAGAAGAACTGTACAAAAAAGATCTTCACGACCTAGATAATCACGATGGTGTGATCACTCACTTGGAGCCAGACATTCTGGAATGTGAAGCCAAGTGGGCCTTAGGAAGCATCATTAACGAACAAAGCTAGTGGAGCTGATGGAATACCAGTCGAACTATTTCAAATCGTGATGTCAAAACTTGGGCAAACTCAGCACGTTCTCCACAAAGGCTTGGGGTGTGTGCAGATCCTCCAGGACAGCGTGTGGGAGGACACGGGTTCTCCACGGTGACACGGGGGTGGTAACACCACACACGACTGTGAGGACTACGTACAGCAGACTGGTCTGTGGATGCTAAGGGACTCTAAATGTGAGGGATGAGTACTGCCAAACACCTCACATTCCTTGTGGGACAAGATGGGTGCAAAGAAATACACAGATCAGACAGAAGTAATACCTGCACCCACTTCTCTTGCAGGTAGTGGTTTGGGGCATTTTTTTTATAAATCAGATGCAAGCACAGTATGGCTTCTGGTACATACTATTCTAAGATCATGGACTAGTACTGGTAAAAGGAACTTTTCTTTTTTCTTTTTTTCTTTCTTGCTGAGTTACCTCTTAATTATTATGTTAGCAGTCATTCTTGAGAAGGTGAAAGACAACTAAGAACTGAAGCTGGGCAAGGGAGAGAGAGGTACAGGGGTCGTGGGAGGAACCCTGCCCCCTTCTCCCTTCCTGGCAGAGCCCTTCTGGGGGGTCTGGAGGCTGAGTAAGTGCCTGATGAAAGTTGGTTAATGACAGTTTAGATGGTTGTGCAGTTATTTAAAGCCTTCTCTCCAGGGGACTTCAGCTCCCACGCAGTCAGCTCTTGAGGGTCACAGCTTTAGATTTGAATTCTAGGGATTCCAGCCGACAGTTACACATATTACTTGGTAACACAGTGGCTGGGAGTGGTGCCATGAAAAGGGACAATCACACATGCATTTCTAAATGTTTTGTTGAAGGATAATATCATATAGAAAAATATCCATCTTCCAAGTGTGCAGCTTGACAAATTAACCCAAAGTGGATGCACGGTGAAACCTCTGCTGAGGACAAGAAATAGAACCTGGTCCCCACCGGAGTCCCCTTCACACCTGCTCCCTCCAAGCTCCCAGAGACCTTCTGCCCTGGCTTCCAGCACCATGGGTTGGCTGTGCCTGTTTTTTACTTGGCACAAGTAAAATCATACAACTCGAACTCGTTAGAGTCTTGCTTCCTCCACTGGACGCCACGTTTGGGAGAGCCATCATGCTGTGTCCGAGCATCGTCCCGAGTACGTTAATCGTCCAGAATGTTCAGTTCAGTTCAGTTCAGTGGCACAGTC
>SJXQ01012003.1:116205-177073 GCA_006408695.1 Aepyceros melampus | reverse complement strand
AATGGTTTGCCTTGGAGACGAACAGAGATCATTCTGTGGTTTTTGAGATTGCATCCAAGTACTGCATTTCGGACTCTTTTGTTGACCATGATGGCTACTCCATTTCTTCTGAGGGATTCCTGCCCACAGTAGTAGATATAATAGTCATCTGAGTTAAATTCACCCATTCCAGTCCATTTTAGTTCGCTGATTCCTAGAATGTTGATGTTCATTCTTGCCATCTCTTGTTTGACCACTTCCAATTTGCCTTGATTCATGGACCTGACATTCCAGGTTCCTATGCAATACTGCTCTTTACAGCATCGGATCTTGCTTCTATCACCAGTCACATCCACAGCTGGGTAGTGTTTCTGCTTTGGCTCTATCCCTTCATTCTGTCTGGTGTTATTTCTCCACTGATCCCCAGTAGCATATTGGGCACCGACCGATCTGGGGAGTTCCTTTTTTGGTATCCTATCATTTTGCCTTTTCATACTGTTCATGGAGTTCTCAAGGCAAGAATACTGAAGTGGCTTGCCATTCCCTTCTTCAGTGGACCACATTCTGTCAGACCTCTCCACCATGACCCTCCCGTCTTGGGTTGCCCTGCAGGCATGGCTTGGTTTCATTGAGTTAGGCAAGGCTGTGGTCCTAGTGTGATTAGTTTGACTAGTTTTCTGTGAGTATGGTTTCAGTGTGTCTGCCTTCTGATTCCCTCTTGCAACACCTACTGTCTTATTTCGGTTTCTCTTACCTTGGGCGTGGGGTATCTCTTCAGGGCTGCTCCAGCAAAGCACAGCCACTGCACCTTACCTTGGACGAGGGGTATCTCCTTACCGCCACCATTCCTGACCTTCAACGTAGGATAGCTCCTCTAGGCCCTCCTGTGACTGCCCAGCCACCACTCCTTGCCAAAACCAATACAATATTTTAAAGTAATTAGCCTCCAATTAAAATAAATGAATATATATTAAAAAATAATAAACCAATCTGGGGCTTCCTATAATTACCATCCTGTTTGTAAGAGAATTAGAATGCTAATTCCAGATACTTCCTCTTGAAAAATGACAATGAGAGGGGCTGTAACTCTGAAATGTAATGTTCTTCCCTTGCTGCCTCCAAATTGCACAGACTTCCAGTCATGGCTTTTCCCCAGCTTTAGTGAGATATAGTTGACATATAATATTGTGTAAGTTTAAGTAATTAAGTTTTAAACAGTAATTAAGTTTTAAACTGTTCTAGCTTAACAAGGTTTTCAGCCAGAAGTAAGAAGTCTTATGTCATTCAAGGCCATTCTTTGTAAACATAATTCAGATTGAAACTGAAAGAAGAGTTCTTTTTATAATAGGCTCATTTCTAGGAAATCAGCAGCCTTTCTGTAGAGTCAAAGCAACACCGAATTTGGAATCTAAATAGACAGCAGAATTTGAAAACCATTCAGACAGTAATTAATCACTTTCCACAAATACACCGGCTTATTTTTTTTAGGTACCACACCCTTCCTCTGAGGTACATTGTATTTCACTGACCAGAAAAATTCCATGGGTTGTGTAACTGCTGCTTAGCTGGGAACTTCACCAACCCCAGAGTGGTGTAATTCGAAGTGTGTAATTCAATTTAACACATGTCTATTTTCTTGTGTACATTTTGCCACAAGGTTTCCAAAACAAAGGTATCTGGCCAGTGTTTGAACTCTTAGAATTTTCCACATGCCTCTTTCTTTTTATGAAAGTGACAGTGTTATTCACTGAGTTTCATCTGACTCTGCCACCCCAAGGACTATATAGCCCACTAGCTCTTCTGTCCATGGAATTCTCCAGGCAAGAATACTGGAGGGGGTGGCCATTCCCTTCTCCAAGGCGTCTTCTTGATCCAGGCGACATGGGTCTCCTGAAATGCAGGCAGATTCTTTACCAGTTGATTCATCAGAGATAAAATTATCAAAAGATAAAACAAAGGTTCATTATTTTAACATCCAACCCCCAGTTCTTGAGAGAGAGGGAAATGTGCATGCTTGTAAAAATTCATTGACTGCCTTCTGGAGCAGAGGGGGAGAAAACAATAATATAAGTGTCAACATTGTTCAAGTTACTGTGCCTGACACACAGCCAGGCCAAACAAACCAAACACTGGATTTTAGAGCAGAAAAAGTTCGTTGCAAGAGCCACGTAAAGAGATTGGGTGTCTCCTGCTCAAAATGCCTGAACTCTCTGATGGTTTTCCTGGAAGAGTTTTTAAATGTGAAATTTGCAGGGTATGTGATTACTTCTGATATATTGATAGTGAGGTAAGAGGGTGATACTGTAATCTTCCGATTTCAACCAGTCTGGGGTCTGTGAGGTTGTGGTCAGCACATAATCATCATCCTCCACGTGGGTGGAAGTCTTCAGTTCAGTTCAGTTCAGTCACTCTGTCGTGTTCGACTCTGAGACTCCATTGACTGAAAATTGCCAGGCTCCCTGTCCATCAGCAACTCCTGGAGTTTACTCAAACTCATGTCCATTGAGTCAGTGATGCCATCCAACATCTCATCCTTTGTCATCCCCTTCTCTTCCTACCTTCAATCTTTCTCAACATCAGGGTCTTTTGAAAATTAGTCAGCTCTTCCCAACAGGTGGCCAAAGTATTGGAGTTTCTGCTTCAGTATCAGTCCTTCCAATGAACACCCAGCACGGATCTCCTTTAGGATGGACTGGTTGGATCTCCTTGCAATCCAAGGAATTCTCAAGAGTCTTCTTCAGCACCACAGTTCAAAGCATCAATTCTTCGGCGCTCAGCTTTCTTTAGAATCCATCTCTCACATCCATACATTAATATTAATGAACACCCAGCACGGATCTCCTTTAGGATGGACTGGTTGGATCTCCTTGCAATCCAAGGAATTCTCAAGAGTCTTCTTCAGCACCACAGTTCAAAGCATCAATTCTTCGGCGCTCAGCTTTCTTTAGAATCCATCTCTCACATCCATACATTAATATTGGAAAAACCATAGCCTTGACTAGATAGACCTTTGTTGGCAAAGTAATGTCTCTGCTTTTTAATATGCTGTCTAGGTTGGTCATAGCTTTTCTTCCAAGCAGTATGCATCTTTTAATTTCATGGCTGCAATTACCATCTGTAGTGATTTTGGAGCCCCAAAACATAAAGTCTGCCACTGTTTCCATTGTTTCTCTATTATTTGCTATGAAGTGATGGGACCAGATGCCATGATCTTCATTTTCTGAATGTTGAGCTTTATTTAAGCTAACTTTTTCACTCGCCTCTTTCACTTTCATCAAGAGGTTCTTTAGTTCTTCTTCACTTTCTGCCATGAGGGTGGTGTCATCTGCATATCTGAAGTTATTAATATTTCTCCTGGCAATCTTGAATCTAGCTTGTGTTTCATCCAGCCCAATGGTCCTCACGATGTACTCTGCATATAAGTTAAATAAGCAGGATGACAATCTACAGCCTGGACATACTCCTTTTCCTATTTGGAACCAGTCTGTTGTTCCACGTCCAGTTTTAACTGTTGCTTCCTGACCTGCATACAGATTTCTCAAGAGGCAGGTCAGGTGGTCTGGTATTCCCATCTCTTTCAGAATTTTCACAGTTTATTGTGATCCACACAGTCAAAGCTTTGGCATAGTCAACAAAGCAGAAATAGATGTTTTTCTGGAACTCTCTTGCTTTTTCCATGATCCAGTGGATGTTGGCAATTTGATCTCTGGTTCCTCTGCCTTTTCTAAAACCATCTTGAACATCTAGAAGTTCACAGTTCACATATTGCTGAAGCCTGGCTTGGAGAATTTTGAGCACTACTTTACTAGCGTGTGAGATGAGTGCAATTGTGAGGTAGTTTGAGCATTCTTTGGCATTGCCTTTCTTTGGGATTGAAATGAAAATGGACCTTTTCCAGCCCTGTGGCCGCTGCTAAGTTTTACAAATTTGCTGGCATATTAGGTGCAGCACATTCACAGCATTCTCTTTTAGAATTTGAAATACCTCAACTGGAATTCCATTACCTCCACTAGGTTTGTTTGTAGTGATGCTTCCTAAGGCCCACTTGAGTTCACATTCCAGGATGTCTGGCTCTAGGTGAGAGATCATAACATCATGATTATCTGGGTCATAACGATCATTTCTGTATTGTTCTTCTGTGTGTTTTTGCCACCTCTTTTTAACATCTTCTGCTTCTGTTAGGTTCATACCATTTCTGTCCTTTATTGAGCCCATATTTGCATGAAATGTTGCCTTGGTATGTCTAATTTTCTTGAAGAGATCGCTAGTCTCCCATTCTATTGTTTTCCTCTATTTCTTTGCACTGATCACTGAGGAAGGCTTTCTTATCGCTCCTTGCTATTCTTTGGAACTGTGCATTCAAATGGGTGTATCTTTCATTTTCTCCTTTGCTTTTTGCTTCTCTTCTTTCCACAGCTATTTGTAAGGCCTCCTCAGATAACCATTTTGCTTTTTCTTTTTCTTGCGGATGGTCTTGATCCCTGTTTCATCTACAATGTTATGAACCTCTATCCATAGTCCTTTAGGCACTCTGTCTATCAGATCTAATGTCCTGAATCTATGTCTCACTTCCACAGTATAATCATAAGGGATTTGATTTAGGTCATACCGAATGGTCTAGTAGTTTTCCCCACTTTCTTCAATTTAAGTCTGAATTTGGCAATAAGGAGTTCATGATCTGAGCCACAATCAGCTCCTTGTCTTGTTTTTGCTGACTGTATAGAGCCTCTCCATCTTTGGCTGCAATGAACATAATCAATCTGATTTCAGTGTTGACCATCTGGTGATGTCCATGTGTAGAGTCTTCTCTTGTGTTGTTGGAAGAGGGTGTTTGCTATGACCAGTGCTTTCTCTTGACAAAACTCTATTAGCCTTTGCCCTGCTGCATTCTGTATTCCAAGGCTAAATTTGCCTGTTACTCCAGGTGTTCCTTGACTTCTTACTTTTGCATTCCAGTCCCCTATAATGAAAAGGACATCATTTTGGGGTGTTAGTTCCAGAAGGTCTTGTAGGTGTTCATAGAACCATTCAACTTCAGCTTCTTCAGCATTACTGGTTAGGGCATAGACTTGGATTACTGTGATATTGAATAGTTTGCCTCGGAAAAGAACTGAGATCATTCTGTTATTTTTGAGATTGCATCCAAGTACTGCATTTCAGACTCTTTTGTTGACCATGATGGCTACTTTGTTTCTTCTAAGGGATTCCTGCCCACAGTAATAGATATAATGGTCATCTGAGTTAAATTCACTCATTCCAGTCCATTTTAGTTCGCGGATTCCTAAAATGTTGACGTTCACTCTTTCCATCTTCTGTTTGACCACTTCCAATTTGCCTTGATTCATGGATCTAACATTTCAGGTTCTTATGCAATATTACCTTACAGCATCGGATTTTGCTTCTATCACCAGTCACACCCACAACTGGGTCTTGTGGGAGTCTTAGTTTCTGTAGAATAACTCAGAGATATGTATATGATGTTATTTCTAGCTGTTCAGGATGAACTCGGAGTCCTGTGACTCTATTGTGTTATTAACTGTTTGAGCCTACTCCTTGGAATTCACAGAAGCCCTAGAAGACTAAAGCCTTTTTTCCCTGCATGAGACACAGAGGGGCTTTCGCATTTGCGAGGTCCTGCAGCATCCTGCTAGGTTTTATTAGCTGAAAACAAAGAAAAAAAATGGTGCTAAATTGTTTTGTCAGAAATTTTAATTACTCCCTCACAAAAAATAGTAAGTAGAGGAAAAAACAAGATGAGAATAGAAAACAAAAGCCAGTAAGGTGGAAAGGGCTGGGCTTTGGTGCACTGAAGAGCTCATCAGTTCAGTTCAGTCACTGAGTCATGTCCGACTCTTTGTGACCCCATGAATCGCAGCATGCCAGGCCTCCCTGTCCATCACCAACTCCTGGAGTTCACTCAGACTCACGTCCATCGAGTCCGTGATGCCATCCAGACATACCATTCTTGGTCGTCCCCTTCTCCTCCTGCCCCTAATCCCTCCCAGCATCAAAGTCTTTTCCAATGAGTCAACTCATCGCATGAGGTGGCCAAAGTACTGGAGCTTCAGTTTTAGCATCATTCCTTCCAAAGAAATCCCAGGGCTGATCTCCTTCAGAATGCACTGGTTGGATCTCCTTGCAGTCCAAGGGACTCTCAAGAGTCTTCTCCAACACCACAGTTCAAAAGCATCAATTCTTCTGCGCTCAGCCTTCTTCACAGTCCAACTCTCACATCCATACATGACCACAGGAAAAACCATAGCCTTGATTAGACAGACCTTAGTTGGCAAAGTAATGTCTCTGCTTTTGAATATGCTATCTAGGTTGGTCATAACATTTCTTCCAAGGAGTAAGTGTCTTTTAATTTCATGGCTGCAATCACCATCTGAAGTGATTTTGGAGCCCAGAAAAATAAAATCAGCCACTGTTTCCACAGTTTCCTCATCTATCTGCCATGAAGTGATGGGACCAGATGCCATGAACTTCGTTTTCTGAATGTTGAGCTTTAAGCCAACTTTTTAACTCTCCTCTTTCACTTTCTTTTCACAGCTATTTGTAAGACCTCCCCAGACAGTCATTTTGCTTCTTTGCATTTCTTTGCCATGGGGATGGTCTTGATCCCTGTCTCCTGTACAATGTCACGAACCTCATTCCATAGTTCATCAGGCACTCTNTTCTCTTCTTTTCACAGCTATTTGTAAGGCCTCCCCAGACAGCCATTTGCTTTTTTGTATTTCTTTTCCATGGGGATGGTCTTGATCTCTGTCTCCTATACAGTGTCACAAACCTCATTCCATAGTTCATCAGGCACTCTATCTATCAGATCTAGACCCTTAAATCTATTTCTCACTTCCACTGTATAATCATGAGGGATTTAATTTAGGTCATACCTGAATGGTCTAGCAGTTTTCCCTACTTTCTTCAATTTAAGTCTGAATTTGGCAATAAGGAGCTCATGATCTGAGCCACAGTCAGCTCTTCGTCTTGTTTTTGTTGACTGTATAGAGCTTCTCCATCTTTGGCTGCAAAGAATATAATCAATCTGATTTTGGTGTTGGCCATCTGGTGATGTCCATGTGTAGAGTCTTCTCTTGTGTTGTTGAAAGAGGGTGTTTGCTATGACCAGGGAAGCTCATAAATATAAGTTGTCAGAAAAAAGATCTAAGAATTGAAATTCTCGGTCCTTATTTGAGATGAATTTCCTAGTATCCTTTTTGCTATTGTGAATAAAATCACCTATGTTTGGATTTGGTAGCTATATGCTCAGTATTTTTTATTTTATGCTGGAATAATCTTAATTAACTAAAGTTTTTTTGGCTATATATGCTAATTGTTCAACATATTGTGTATGGTAATCTTTCAGTAGTGTCTGATTCTTTGCCACCCCATGGACTGTAGCCTGTCAGGCTCCTCTGTCCATAGAATTCTTCAGGCAAGAATACCAGAGTGAGTAGCCATTCCCTTCTGCAGGAGATCTTCCTGACCCAGGGATCCACTCCAGGTCTCCCACATTGCAGGCAGATTCTTCAGCATCTAAGTCACCAGGGAAGTCCTGTTCAATGTATTAGGTCCTTTAAAATTTCCACTTAATGAAATAATTATGTGTAATTGTCTGTGGTTACTTAGAGAGCAACAAAGATATTTATTGGTTTATATGCACATTTGATGCAATGTGTATATATTTGCAATGGCTTGAAGGTGGTAGAGCAATTTCTTATAACTTTCAAGAATTGCCTTGATGTAATTTTGGAAAGCTTAAACAGAGTATGGCACTGCTGTGATTTCTGAGCATTTTATTCCTGCTCACAAGCAGAGCATTTGTGAAATCAGCATTTCTTGTAATAGGATTGGGTTGTAAATTGTGGTGCCATCTGCAAATAAACTAATAACATGTGAGGCGCCGCCAGTTTTTATGCCTTATAATTTGGGATGATTCTCATCACAACTGTGATTGGTTCTATTGTGAAAGCAAGAGGAATGAATAGATTGCAGTCTCATTTCCCTCTAGACTGCAGTCTAGACAACAAAATTTATTTTGGGGGAAGATTTAGCTTCCTTACACAGAGAAATAATAACCTAAAATATATTTCTTCCAAATTACATTTTCTTTTTATTCCTAAAGAAATATTCCCTCCATGGAGCTTCTAATGCATGGACACATTTCTACAATTTATGGTAGTGAATTAAATTAAAATTTCCTCTATCAGCGTCTGCCAATTTCCTGTTCCAAATAAATCTGCTGTGTTTGGGAGACATAGGAGTCTATAAAACTGTTTTTGTTGTATCTCCATTGAGTTCAAACAAGAGCACAAAACAGGAATTTTCCTATTTGCTAAAATCAAAATTCAAATAAAAATAAAAATAGACAGATCCCATCTTGTTCTATTTTCTTGCTGCTCTTAAGATTTTCAATGATTTTTTCCTAGTTATTTTTCCTATCACCAGACATTAAGGGCAGAATGAGAGTTTAGGAAATGAATTTCAGACAATGGTTAAATGTCTATGGAAGATAAAGTAACAACTTTTTTTCTTCCTCTCCAAATTCTCATGATATCTTTTTTGCTTACATCAGATAATTATGTGTGAGTATATGTGTATGGTACATATGTTAGCTTACAGTTACCTTTCTATTTTATTCCTTACTTTATCTCTGAAAATTTATCATTGGAATTTTTTTCATCTGTTAATTCAGGAATGTCAGTATATCACTAGGGTTGCTCTGGACTGAAAAAGTTGATAGCTGTATCTCTCTAAAGTTTTGAGAAATGTTTTACTATGAGGGCTAGTAGAGACAGGAAGGCTTCCTGGGCAGAATAATGATCTGATGTATCTTCAAACCAGTATTCTTGAGATATTTGATCTGAAGTTATTTAGAGGGATGGTTGAGCACTCTATGGAGAAAGGAGGACACTTGGGACCCCTTGTTTATTTAGCTCTGGCCCTGGGTTTTCACATCACACTCTGTACAACAAAGATCTTATTGTTCAGTCTCTCAGTCTTGTCCGACTCTTTGTAACCCCTGAACTGCATCAGGCTTCCCTGCCCTTCACAATCTTTCCGAGATTGCTCAAACTTGTGTCCACTGAGTCAGTGATACCATCCAGCCATCTCATCCTCTGTCGTCCCCTTCTCTTCCTGCCCTCAGTCTTTCCCAGCATCAGGGGCTTTTCCAATGAGTTGGCTCTTTGCATCAGGTGATCAAAAGACTTGAGCTTCAGCTTCAGCATCAGTTCTTCGAATGAATAGTCAGGGTTGATTTCCTTTAGGATTGACTGGTTGGATCTCCTTGCAGTCCAAGGGACTCTCAAGAGTCTTCTCCTGCACCACAGTTCAAAAGCATCAATTCCTCAGCTTTCAGCATTCTTTATGGTCCAACTATCACATCCTCACATGACTACTGGAAAAACCTTAGCTTTGACTATATGGACCTTTGTTGGCAAAGTGATGTCTTTGGTTTTTACTACACTGTTTGGGTTTGTCATAGCTTTTCTTCCAAGGAGCAAGTGTCTTTTAATTTTGTAGCTGCAGTCACCATCCACAGAGATTTTGGAGCCCAAGACAAAAAATATTGTTTATATGTCCAGTTTAAACCCTAATTTTTGTGTTAAAGACTTCCATTTAATTTGTAAGAATTCTTGGAATCTTTTTAGGTCGGAGAACTCTACATAAAAACAATGCTTAGCTTACTCAAAAAGAAAGAAAAAAATTATTATCAGAGACAGATATTATTTTCATACCCTAAGCAAAAAGGATAATTTTGGGGGGTTTGGAATATTCACTTTTTGTAAGCATAAAAACCATATATCAGACCTAAATTTAAAAAAGTAACTCTGTATAATTACAACCTAAGCTAGATATTTAAGGGTAAGATAAAATGACAAAATAAAGTATGTTTATATTTAACTATACATTAATATAGTTAATGTATATTGAATATAGTTAATACAGAAATGCTTATGTAGTCACACATTTTGTGCTACACGATGCAGCTGGAATTATGTAGAGTATCCTGTGTTTATTATTTACTATAATTGCTGTTTATCTGAAAGAGCTGAAGACCAGAATTGCATAGGAAGTAAATATTTTATATTTTCTCTAGGTGGAAGCAGGCAAAGCTTCCTATGGTTGCCATGTCAACAATCGCCACGGTGTGGCAGCAGCAGCCTGCTCAACCCCCTGGTGTGGGCCGTGTTCAACATGGCACTCCTCCCTTTCCTAGGAGCTAAGAAAGCTGTAATTATGTGGATGCTGAGATGGAAGGGAGGACAGTTATTTAGGGTAAGTCCCTCAAAATATTACTAATATAGTATTATGTAATCATAGTAGTATTGAAGCATGCATTGTGGAGGGTTATTTCCTTTTAGTTTCTTTTTTTTTCCCCCAAATAAACACATTCTCCCATCTGTGTGGGCAACTGTGCCTTTACAAGTAATCATTTACTCTCAAATCTACTATGGTATGAGCCAAGATATTGTCAAATATTAAACAAACACAGTATGTGCAACATAGACCCTCAGAGATGCTGTACACGACTGTTAAGAAACAGAAGCAGTGTCAGTTTCTTTGCGAATGCTTTCTTATTCATGGCAACAGCATCACTTCCTAAGAGCGTGTGACACTGAAGGAATTCACTGAGATTTGTGTGACGGCTATAGAGCTGCCAGATCTCACGTGCTATTCCCATTGTGCCTGCTGAAGCTCAGAGATGGTTAAGATGCAGCTCATTTCCAACTTGAGCTGGTAACACAAGTCACAGCTGAAATGACTTGTGCTTTCATAAACAAACAATTGTGGAATCGAGCCTCACATAGAGGCTTTGTTTAAGAAGCACCCAGATCTGCTTTAGGAACCCTCTGCTCACACATTGTCCCCAAACAGTGGTTCGTGATCCTTGAAATCTCAAATATCAGCAACTACTTAGAGTCCTTCTGGAGAGAAGAGTGCTTTAATTGGGTCACTTTTAGTTATCTACTTTCAGTTATTTGCCCATCCCTAAGGGCATGGTCGGAGAAGGCAATGGCACCCCACTCCAGCACTCTTGCCTGGAAAATCCCATGGATGGAGGAGCCTGGTAGGCTGCAGTCCATGGGGTCTCGAAGAGTCGGATACAACTGAAGCGACTTAGCAGCAGCAGCGGCGGCAAGGGCTTGGTATCTGGAGGGGGCATGGCGACCCCCTCCAGTGTTCTTGCCTGGAGAATTCCATCGACAGAGGAGCCTGGCAGACTGTGGTCCATAGAGTTGCACAGAGTTGGACACGACTGAAGGGATTTAGCACGCATGCATACAAGGACATGTCAAGTGTGTGGCAAAGCACAGGAGAAGAGCCATATTTGCTCCTTGAGTACTAGAAAACATGACTGTTAAGTTCTTACAGGTAGATCTGAAATACAATGCATCATTCACATAAGCCTTAAGATGAGACATGCATTTTCAATTAATTCCCTGCTGGCAGTGGACTGTTTAACTGCACATCTTTCAGACATTCTGCAGCCATGTATTTCCTGTCTTCTCTCTGAGGAAGAGATAGTAAATGGAGGTTAGAAAGTTTGAAAACCACTAACCAATTAGCTTGGGTTTATTCAAAGTTAATGCTCTGCTGCTGCTACTGCTGCTGCTAAGTCGCTTCAGTCGTGTCCGACTCTGTGCGACCCCATAGACGGCAGCCCACCAGGCTCCCCCGTCCCTGGGATTCTCCAGGCAAGAACACTGGAGTGGGTGCCATTGCCGTCTCCCAAAGTTAACGCTCACCTGTTATCTCTTGTAGTGCTAACTATGGCCATGAAACACTCAGGAGTGAGTTTCGAATGGCAGGCTGTTGTCTAGGAGGGAGGATCTTGTGTAGTTCCACTTGGGTACCACATTGGCAGTCTTTGGACAGAAGGGCACTGGCTGCCTGAAGAGCTTCAGAGGCATCATCTCAATCTGCTCATGAAATACCTGTGACTGCCCTAGGTCTCGGCCTGCCAATGCAGGAGTCTCGAGAGACGTGGGTTCCATCCCTTAGTGAGCTAGATCCCCTGGAGAAGGAAATGGCAACCCGCTCCAGTATTCTTGGCTGGGAAATCCCGTGGACAGAGCTGCCTGGTGGGCTACAGTCCATGGGGGTTGCAAAGAGTCCGACACGACTGAGCAGCTAACACACACGTGCTTCTAAGTCTCTAGGATTATGCCTCTGGTTTTGTTTACCCCCTTAGTTTGGTTTCTTCCGTAATTAAATTACTGCTAAGTGCAAAAGAACCCAGACCATCTTACATGTAGGTGCTTAGCATCTGGATGCCTACGTTCTAGATCTTGCTTATTAGGACTGTCTCGCTCAAGTCCTACCTCTTAGCATCCAAGATGGTTTGGATACTCTGGTACATATTCTGAAGCCTTCCAGGCTTCCCTTCTGAACCTTTGGCCCGCTGGGTCCTTCATGATCTGGGTCCTGGCTGCTCTTCATTTCCCGGCAGTTCTCAGACACCCATGGCGATGCAGCCTCACCAGCATCCATGCTGTTCCTCAACCATTTCCAGCCATTCTTATCTCAGGATCTTTCCCTTGCTTTTATTCTTCCAGGCATGCTCATCCCATAGACATCAGTTTGCTTGGCTCCTGTCATCCACGTCCTCACTCAAACGTTCTTACTGTTCTTTGATTGGTGTGACCCCCTCCCCCCCACCATACCCCTCTGGACAGCCCCTGCTGCTCTCTGCCCCCTACTTAGATTTGTCACTGCTGTCATGTAATATCGTTATCCCTTCATCTGTTTATTGTCTGCTTTACCTTTTTCTCCCACCAGACTGTCAGGCACTTCATTGTCCTGTTCATTCAACATCGCATCACCAGAACCACAACAGTGCCTGGTTTAGGTCAAGGTTCAAAACAAATTTGTTGTATGAGTGGCCAAGCTATGTCATTTTGTTGTTGTTCAGTTGCCCAGTTGTGTCCGACTCTGCAACCCCATGGACAGCAGCACACCAGGCCTCCCTGGCCCTTACCATCTCCCGAAGTCTGCCCAAGTTTGTGTCCATCGCATCAGTGATGCCATCCAACCATCTTATCCTCTGATGCCCTCTTCTATTTCTGCCCTCAACCTTTCCCAGAATCAGGGACTTTTCCAATGAGTCAGCTGTTCGCACCAGGTAACCAAAACAGTGGAGTTTCAACTTTAACATCAGTCCTTCCAATGAGTTTGCAGGGTTGATTTCCCTTAACATTGACTGGTTTGATTTCCTTGCTGTCCAGGGGACTCTCAGAAGTCTTCTCCAGCACCATAGTTCAAAGGCATCAGTTCTTCAGTGCTCGGCCTTCTTTGCTGTTATGTTACAGAGCCCGTTGCCAGGGTCTGATGAGGTGCATGAGGCCAGGGGCCAGAGTAGCAGAGCCTAGTGAGTGGCAGAACCAGGAGCGCCACCCTCTGACTGGTCTCTCCAGGTTGATCATCTTCATTTCTGAGTGTGACAGTTCCTGTTATCTGTACTTTGGCATCTCACACCTGATTAAGACCTGCCTTGTCTTATTCTTGGGTTGCTTCCTGTGTGGGTCATGTCTCCATAACTAGGTTATAGGCACCTGGAGGGCAGGTATAGTAACCTTTCTTTGGTATCTATAGTGTCTAGTGCAGTGCCAAGAACCCGAAAGTTGGCTAATAATTTTTGTTAGTGTTAAAGATTTACTTGTTTCTGGCTGTGCTGGATCTTTGTTGCTGCCTGTGGCCTTTCTCCAGTTGTAGCGAGCAGAGGCTACTTTTTAGCTGTGGTGTGCGGGCTTCTCCTTGCAGTGGTTTTCCTGTTGCAAGGCACGAGCTCTAGGTGTGCAGGCTGTGGTGGTTGTGGTGCACAGTCTTTCTTGCTCTGCAACATGTGGGATCTTCCCGGACCAGGGATCAAANCCAGTTGTAGCGAGCAGAGGCTACTTTTTAGCTGTGGTGTGCGGGCTTCTCCTTGCAGTGGTTTTCCTGTTGCAAGGCACGAGCTCTAGGTGTGCAGGCTGTGGTGGTTGTGGTGCACAGTCTTTCTTGCTCTGCAACATGTGGGATCTTCCTGGACCAGGGATCAAACCTGTGTCCCTTGCATTGGCAGCCAGGTTCTTCACCACTAAGCCACCAGGGAAGCCCAGCTGATAAATTTTTTTTTTTTCATCTAAAGTGTTTTTATTTTTTAATTAATTTTTATTTTTTAGTTTGTTTTGCTTTACAATACTGTATTCTGATAAATTCTTATTAAAGTCCTACTTTGAAAAAAAGTAAACAATATTATCTGGGAGGGGGGAATGAAATATCTATATATTGAAGCTGGTAGGTACCCTAAAAGGAATCCTAAAAGCTTTCTATGGTTCTTAAGAGACGGTCTGCCTACTCCCGACCCAGCCAGACCTCATCGGTCTATAAACTTCGGAAAGAGCAAAAGACCGGGTTGCCTCCCTTGGCATTTTCATATCAGAAAGAAATATTTACTCTGGCAAATGAAGGGTCTCCAAAGACCACAGAGCAGTTGCCAGCGCTGGGTTTTAGAAATGGCTGGCTGGTTTTATTACCAGTTAATAGATTTGTATTTGTGCTTTTGCAAATAACCGTGAGAAATCACTCCTCAGGCATGGACGGTATGAGAAGATTACGGTCAAGGTCCTGGGGCACTGGCTGGGGTGAGGACTATGGTTCAGTGACTGCGTCAAGTGCATGAAGGGGAAGGTGCATACGGAGTGTGTGCTGTTCGAGAAGAATAGGGTGAGTGGCACTGGGTGCTAAGGCACCTCCTCTTCTTCCTGCCACACTCACATCTACAGGGGCTTGGAGAGCATCTTCTTTATGGAGAATTACCCCTTTCGTGCATCCTGCAGATATAAGGAGTGGTTGTGTTTCATGAGTGCCTGTGGAAATCCTAAGTCCTGGGTCTCTGAGGAATACTTTGAGTGATTAAGAGGAATGAGGATATATGAGTTTGGATCTTGCATCTACTAGTTACTTGCTCTAAGATCCTGAGAAAGTGATTGATTGATTGATTTTTTAAAAAATTTTTGGAGAGAGAAAATTTTACTTAATTGTATTTTTAAAAAATGTATTGACGTATAGTTGAATTATACTGCCTTCCTAAGGGAAACTTTTCCTCCTTCCTAAAGTAAGTTCATCATACTTTATTTGTATTGTTTCAGCTCTGGTTGTAACCAATGCAGTCGTGTTGTGTTTAATTTTTGCTGTTCATGGGCAAGTGTTTAAGCTGTCTCTAAGCCTGTTTTCTTATCTGTTAGGTGGAAACAGAAATGATATCAAGTGCAAAGATTTTTGTTGAGATTAATGAGGAGCTGTAGGTGAAGTGCTTATCGGGCAAGCAGAAAAGACTCAATACATTTTATTTGTTAATTTTTAGATTTAAAGTTTTCATTGGAGTATAGTTGGTATAGAATGTTGTATTAGTCTCAGGTGTACAGCAGAGTGAGTCAGTTATACAAACACATATATCCACTTTTTTAAAGACTTTTTTTTCTCATATAGGGCATTACAGGATATTGACTAGAGTTCCTTGTGCTATGCAGTAGATCCTTATTAGTCATCTTTCTATATACAGTAGTGTGTTTATGCCAGTCTCAATCTCCCATTTATCCCTCCCTACCTTCCCTCCCTGGAAACTGTGAGACTGATTTCTACATCTGTGACTCTATTTCTATTTTGTAAATAAGTTCATTTGTATAATTTTTAAAAAAAGATTCCACATAGAAGTGATATTTTTCCTTCTCTGCCTTACTTCACTCAGTATGACAATCTCCATGCACATCCATCTTGCTGCAAATGGCATTATTTTGTTCTTTATGACTGAGTAATATTCCATTGTATATGTGTACCACATCTTCTTTATCCACTCCTCTGTTGTTGGACTCAATGCATTAAATTTTTTAAAATTTACTTTCTACTGTGCTGGGTCTTCATTGCTGCTCGAGCTTTTCTTTAGCTGCAGCAAGCCAGGGCTACTCTTCGTTGCGGTGGGCAGACTTCTCCTTGCTGCAGCTTCTCTTCTTGCAGGGCATTGGCTCCAGGTGAGTGGAGTTCAGTGGTTGCAGCACTCCATCTCAGTGGTTGTGGTGCAAGGGCTTAGCTGCCCCACGGCACATGGAATCTTCCTAGACCAGGGATTGAACCTGAGTCCTCTGCATTTGCAGGCTGATTCTTACCCACTGTGCCACCAGGGAAGTATGCCTCAATGCATTTTCAATAAGTAAAGATATATTCTTGAGTAAAGAAGGGAGGATCTAGCCCAGCCCCTGACTTTTCCTGTCTTCAAAACTGCCCTGCTTATCCACCCCCGGAGGAATGAGCCAAAATCTTTGGGATATTGGTTTATTCCTTGGTTAGCCAATCTGTAAATTTATTTTCCTTAGCCATTTCAGGCTCTGTGCTTACTGAGGCCGAGTTACCTGGCTTTAAGATGCGCATGGAGCTTGTACAAAGTGCCTAAGCTACCCAGGCTCCAAAGCCATCTGCTCTCACCAAATCCTTGGAAAATGAAAGTGGCCAGGATGCCATTAAAGGTCCGTCTAGTCAAGGCTGTGGTTTTTCCAGACTCATGTATGGATGTGAGAGTTGGACCATAAAGAAAGCTGAGTGCCGAAGAATTGATGCCTTTGAACAGTGGTGTTGGAGAAGACTCTAGAGAGTCCCTTGGACTGCAAGGAGATCCAACCAGTCCATCCTAAAGGAGATCAGTCCTGAATATTCATTGGAAGGACTGATGCTGAAGCTGCAGCTCCAGTACTTTGGCCACCTGATGCGGAGAACCGACTCACTGGAAAAGACCCTGATGCTGGGAAAGACTGAAGGCAGGAGGAGAAGGGGACGATGGAAGATGAGATGGTTAGATGGCATCACCGACGTGATGGACATGAATGTGAGTAAACTCCGGGAGTTGGTGATGGACAGGGAGGCCTGGCGTGCTGCAGTCCATGGGGTCACAAAGAGTCGGACACGACTGAGTGACTGAACTGAACTGATGATGACAGGGGTGGCCATCTTTTCTTACCTTAGGGAGAATCTCTCATCATGAGATTCTGGGCACAGAAGGGGATTTGGGCTTGCAGTTGTATAGTGAGCTGCCAGCCCCACTCTCTGAAGGCAGATTCCACACGTGATTTCTTTGTGTAAAGCATCTCCTGTAAGTGAAACTATTCAAGGATATAAATTTGGGCAGTAGAGACTATCTTCTTGTAAGACTGGATGCGTTGATGGGAGTGGAGCCAGGCACTGGCCCACTGGAAAAAAAAAATGCTGTCTCTACCTCTGGGTACCTCGTTGGGTGAGATACAAAGCAAGTGGTGACGTGTCAGGGCCTGTCCCTTGTGGGGACTGTAGTGGCTGAGACTGTTACCATATGCTTTTCTCAATTCAAATAATTCACAAGAGGTTGAAAACACAGAAGTTACTGTGAAATTACCAGTTTTCCCCCTGCCTAAACTTCATTTCTGACAAGGAGGCAAAGGGGTTCCTCTGAGTCGTTCTTCAGTTCTGGAGATGGCCGGTAGGTGGCACCAGGGCTTGGTTCTTAATGGACTCTGGGCACACCAAAGAAAAGCAAACGCTTTTTGTAGGCTCCAGTCTTGGCTTTTGGATGAAACTCTGTTTCCTGGGAGATCTGAACAAAAATCCTGGCCTTGGCATTCACTCGGGTTAAATTCTCTTCTCTTTTCATCTAAAAATTGTGTTTCTTACCATGGTGTCCGACATTATCACTTAGTAATTCTCCATTGGAGAGTCAGGTCACTTCTAATGTTTTCTCGGTACCTACACTAATGTGAAACAGAATGGAGCTTGGAGAGGAATGCTGAACGAAAAAGATTGGAACTCTCTAGCAACTTGCATGGAAAAAAGTAGTAGAGATCACATTATTTGGGAAAATAGTAGATGTTTTGGATTATCTATTTTCCCCCCTTTTCCTCTTCACTGACCTGCTGTTGTCAGCCCAGAAACTAATAGAGCTGATGCCAGAGATTCCAGCACTTTCCATCAGGCAGTGATTACACTTCAGGGCTGATCACGCGCCAAGAGTAATACAAGAATAACCATCACATGAAAACTGCCCTTGGCGTGTGCGTCCTTGTCCCTGCACTGTGCTGAGCATCTGACACTCCTCGTCTCATTTAATTTTCTCAGCCATCTTCTGGGTTATGTACTCGATGATACCATTTTTCAGGTCAGAAAACTGAAGTTTAGGTTCAATAATTTGCCCCCAAATCAGTCAGCTAGTGAATAGAGGAAATAGAGTGAATAGAAGGACTGAAAGCCAGGAAGTTGGACTCCAGGTCTGAGTGGTTGTTCACTGTGCCCACTGAAACCGTTGGTGGGGTGGGGGTAACTGGGCCCTCTGGAGGCAGTGTTGGTGGTCCCAGGTAGCTTGCTCTGCTGAGGGCACACAGGCTCAGAAATGTGGGAGTCACTTAAAGTTCCCTGGGGACTCAGTACTGTGCCATGTCCCATGGCTTTTTGAAACAGCACAAAGAATCCACTCCCTGAAGCTTCACCATCTGAGCTCTGCTTCCCTCCCTCCCCTCCTGATTGCTGCTCTCCAGGTGCCTTTCTGCCACAGGGCCTTGGCACCTACTGACCCTCTGACTGGAGTTCTCATCTCTCAGATCCTCACAGGGCTGGCTGCTCTTCCTCAGGAATCAGCGCAGACGTGACCTCCCGAGAGTCTCTTCCTCACAGCATCATGTCATGAGGCTTCTCTGCCCCAGGTCCCCTGGTCCATGACTTTCTCTCACTGCGTTTGTGATGACTGGTGGCTGTCTCCTCACTTGGTTGGTCAGTTGGCTTACCTGATGTCATGTGTTTTGCCTCATCAAATGTAAGCTGTGTGAGGCAGGAGTCCCGACAGTCTGGATCACTGCTGTCTTCCTAGAATTTAGAATGTTCCAGATAGAGAGGAGGTATTTAATAGGTATTTCCTGAATGAACATGGTGGGAAGATGAGATCAAGGCATTGGAGTTGTGGTCCCACTTGTTAGGAGGCTGGCAGTGCAATAGAGAGTCCAGGCTGACAGGCAAGAACCAACGGTCAATCCATAGCCAAGCTGAGGTAGCCTGAAATACTGGTTGAATAAATGGACTTTGAGGCTTAACTGTCTGGGTTTAAATCTTGACTCTGGCACCACTAGCTGTGTGACCTTAGCCAAATTATTTAGATCCTTTGTGCCTCATTTTCCTCATCAATAAGTTGAAGATTAATAATCCTATCATTAATAATCACAATACCTCAGGCTTCTAATGAGGATTAAATGAGTTAATATATGTGGTGTGCTTAGAATGGTGCCTGGCACACTGTGCACTATACGTATTTGTTAAATAAATATGTATAATCAAATAAAAACCTGTGGCTTTAGGAATTTGTGAAAATGAAGTCTAGTGTTGGGAAAGGCCCTGCTTCTTGTAGGGGCTGGATTTGGAATCAGGGAGAGAGCAGAGCCTGAGGGATGCTTACTTTTGCTCTGGGCCCTAATTTCTGCATGGTTAAGTACTCAAGAAATATTTGTTGAGCATGAGCAAAAAATGGTTGATAATCAATCTCTCCCACCTTTCTGTCCTCCATCCCTTCAAATATTCTAGGAATTCTCTATGTATAATGGGATTTTGAACATAACACTGTTTGGATTTAACACGTACAGTGATGCTTTAAAAAGAAGGATAGACTCACAATCTCTTCCCCCTCTAAGTGAAAGTCTCTCAGTCGTGTCTGACTCTTTGTGACACCATGGACTATACAGTCCATGAAATTCTCCAGGCCAGAATACTGGAGTGGGTACAAGGTCTTTCCTGACCCAGTTGAGATTCAGGCTTTGAGGTGAGCCTCAACTGGCTCTGGGTTGATTCTGCCTGGGAGAAGTGCAAATTCCTCACTCTCTCCCCTCAATTAAATTCAACCAGGGTGCATAACAAAGGACAGAAACAGTATGGACCTAACAGAAGCAGAAGATATTAAGAAGAGGTGGCAAGAATACACAGAACTTTACAAAAAAGATCTTAATGACCCAGATAACCACAATAATGTGATTACTCACCTAGAGCCAGACATCCTGGAGTGCGAAGTCAAGTGGGCCTTAGGAAGCATCAGTATAAACAAAGCTAGTGGAGGTGATGGAATTCCAGTTGAGCTATTTCAAATCCTAAAAGATGATGCTGTGAAAGTGTTTCACTCAATATGCCAGCATATTTGGAAAACTCAGCAGTGGCCACAAAACTGGAAGAGGTCAGTTTTCATTCAAATCCCAAAGAAAGGCAATGCCAAAGAATGTTCAAACTATTGCACAATTGCACTCATCTCGCACACTAGCAAAGTAACAATCAAAATTCTCCAAGCCAGGCTTCAACAGTATGAACTGAGAACTTCCAGATGTTCAAGTTGGATTTAGAATAGGCATAAAAACAGAGATCAAATTGCTGACATCTGTTGGATCATAGAAAAAGCAACAGAATTCCAGAAAAACATCTACTTCTGCTTCATCGACTACACTAAAGCCTTTGACTGTGTGGATCACAACAATCTGTGGAAAATTCTTCAAGAGATAGGAATACCAGACCACCTGACCTGCCTCCTAAGAAAGCTGTATGCAAGTCAAGAAGCAACAGTTAGAACCCAACAAGGAACAATGGACTGGTTCCAAATTGGGAAAGGAGTACATCAAGGCTGTATACTGTCACCCTGCTTATTTAACTTATATGCAGAGTACATCATGAGAAACGCTGGGCTGGATGAAGTACAAGCTGGAATCAAGATTGCCGGGAGAAATATCAATAACCTCAGATATGCAGATGACACCACCCTTATGGCAGAAAGTGAAGAGGAACTAAAAAGCCTCTTGATGATGGTGAAGGAGGAGAGTGAAAAAGCTGGCTTAAAAGGCAACATTCAAAAAATGAAGATCATGGCATCTGATCCCATCATTTCATGGCAAATAGATGGGGAAACAATGGAAACAGTGAGAGACTTTATTTTCTTGGGAAGCAAAATCATAGCGGATGTTGAGTGCAGTCACGAAATTAAAAGACACTTGCTCCTTGGTAGAAAAGCTGTGGCAAACCTAGATAGAGTATTGAAAAGCAGAGACATTACTTTGCCAACAAAGGTCCAACTAGTCAAAGCTATGGATTTTCCAGTAGTCATATACAGATGTGAGAGTTGGAACATAAAGAAGGCTGAACGCCAAAGAACTGATGCTTTTGAACTGTGGTGTTTAAGAAGACTCTTGATGGTCCCTTGGCCTGCAAAGAGATCAAACGAGCTAATCCTAAAGGAAATCAATCCTGAATATTCATTAGAAGGACTGATGCTGAAGCTGAAGCTCCAATACTTTGGCCACTTGATGCGGAGAGCTGACTCATTAGAATAACCCTGATGTTGGGGAAGATTGAAGGCAGGAGGAGAAGGGGATGACAGAGGATGAGATGGTGGAGGGCATCACTGACTCAGTGGACATCAGTTTGTGCAAGCTCTGGGAGATGGTGAAGGACAGGGAAGCCTGGTGTGCTGCAGTCCACGGGGTCGCAAAGAGCTGGACTCCACTGAGTGACTGAACAACAACAATAACAACAACAAAAAATGTGCCTTGAGCACTAACTTAGTGCCAGGCAGACATGCAGACTGTAGAGAAGGTAATAAACGTGACATCCCTGGCAACATGAGCCTCTGGAAGTTTCACGTTAAAGTTGGTCCAGGGAGGGAGGTTCAAGGGGAGGGGACATATGTATACCTATGGTTGGTTCATGTTGATTTATGGCAGAAACCAACACAATATAGTAAAGCAATTATCCTCCAGTTAAAAATAAATATTTAAATAAATTTGGAAAAAAAGACCAAACAAAAAGTTCCTCCAGAGCCTGAAGAGCAGTGTGTAGGGAACACAGTGGGCACCAAAGCAAGGACAGAGAGAGGAACAGACAAAAGCCATTGTCACAGGATTAGACTTCTTTTACTTTCACAGAGTAAAATGGGCTCACAGGCGGCTCTTGCTCTGAGCATCTAAAAATAGCAACCACATTGAAAACAAAACAAGACGCTCATTTTTATATCAGAGGAGGGTGATTTTTGGAGAAGGGCTTTGTGCATTTTCAACAAGGTGGGAGATAAATGGAAAGAAGCCTCTTTCAGCTCTAAAGAGAACATCAAAGCTTCTCTATTGATCGAAGGGAAATAATTACAGTGACATCACAAGAAGAATCAGTGAACTCCCAATGTAGACGTCTGGGTCTGATTTATGAAATCTTGCCCATTCCCAACACATGGCCTTGAGACATGGTGGCAAATAATAACATTTAATTAAAACACATAAAATAGAAGCATCAGTGACAGCACATGTCAAAGTCAATAAAATGCTAATTTCTAAAGATTGTGCTTGCTTGGGGTCCGGAGGGTCAGCAGCAAAGAATTCCACAACAAAGAGCCTTTGTGAAAGGAAGCCGTCTTCTATTTCCGCAGCTGGAGTCAGAGACCTTGAGAACCTCCATCTCAAAACTCTCACTATACAGAAGATTAACTGAGGCCCAGAGAACAGACAGTTTCAAAATATAATTAGTAGTAGGTTTTCAACTGGTGTTCTGCATTCCCTGCACATGCTTCTTTTATTTTTAAACATTTATTTATTTTTAATTGGAGGATAAGAACTTTACAATATTGTGTTGGTTTCTGCCATATATCAACATAAATCAGCCATAGGTATACATATGTCCCCACCCTCTTGAACCTCCCTCTGACCTCCCACTCCATCCCACCCCTCTAGGTTGTCACAGAGCAGCAGTTTGAGCTCTCTGAGCCATACAGCACATTCCCACTGGCTGTCTATTTTGCATATGGTAATGTATATGCTTCCATACTGCTCTCTCCATTCGTCCCAGCCTCACCTTCCCCCACTGTGTCCACAAGTCTGCTTTATATGTCTGCATCTCCATTTCTGCCCTGCAAATAGACTTATCAGTAGCATTTTTCTAGATTCCATATGTATGTGTTAATATATGATATTTGTTTTTTTTTCTTTTTCACTTACTTCACTCTGTATAATAGGCTCCAGGTTCATCCACCTCATTAGAACTGACTCAAAGTTTATGGCCAAGTAATATTCCATTTTGTATATGTAGCACAACTTCTTTATCCATTCATCTGTCGATGGACATCTAGGTTGCTTCCATGTCCTAGCTATTGTAAATAGTGCTGCAGTGAACACTGGGGTACGTGTGTCTTTTTCAGTTTGGTTTTCTCAGGAAATATGCCCAGTAGTGGGATTGTTGGCTCAAATGGTACTTTTATTCCTAGTTTTTTAAGGAATATCCATACTGTTCTCCATAGTGGCTGTATCAATTTACATTTCCACCAACAGTGCAAGAGCGTTCTCTTTTATCCACACTCTCTCCAGTATTTATTGTTTGTAGATTTTTTGATGATAGCTATTCTGACTATTGTGAGGTGATATCTCATGGTAGTATCAGTGTGGTATTAGGAATGTTCTAATTTATTTACATTGCTCTAATAATTAGTGATATTGAGGATCTTTTCATGTGTTTGTTAGCCATCTGTATGTCTTCTTTGGAGAAATGTCTGTTCAGGTCTTCTGCCCACTTTTTAATTGGATTGTTTGTTTTTCTGGTATTGAGCTGCATGAGCTGCTTATATATTTTGGAAATTAATCCTGTGACAGTTGTTTCATTTGCTATTATTTTCTCCCATTCTGAGGTCTGTCTTTTCACCTTGTTTATAGTTTCTTTTGGTGTGCAAAAGCTTTTAGGTTTAATTAGGTACCACTTGTTTACATTTGTTTTTATTTCCTTTACTCTAGAAGGTATGTCATAGAGGTTCTTGCTGTGATTTATGTCAGAGAGTGTTCTGCGCATGTTTTCCTCTAAGAATTTTATAATTTCTAGTTTTACATTTAGGTCTTTAATTCATTTTGAGCTTATCTTTGTGTATAGTGTTAGGAAGTGTTCTAATTTGATTCTTTTACATGTAGCTGTGCAGTTTTCCCAGCACCACGTATTGAAGAGACCATCTTTTCTCCATTGTATATTCTTGCCTTCTTTGTCAAAGATAAGGTGCCCAGTGGTGTGTGGGTTTCAGTTCAGTTCAGTCGCTCAGTTGTGTCTGACTCTTTGTGACCCCATTGACTGCAGCACGCTAGGCTTTCCTGTCCATCACCAACTCCTGAAGTTCACTCAAACTCACGTCCACTGAGTCGGTGATGCCATCCAACCATCTCATCCTCTGTCGTCCCCTTCTCCTCCCGCCTTCATTCTTTCCCAGCATCAGGGTCTTTTCCAATGAGTCATTTCTTTGCATCAGGTGGCCATAGTATTGGAGCTTCAGCTTCAGCAAGAGTCCTTCCAAAAAATATTCAGGACTGATTTCTTTTAGGATGGACTGGTTTGGTCCCCTGGCACTCCAAGTTACTCTTAAGAGTCTTCTCCAACACCACAGTTCAAAACCATCAATTCTTCAGTGCTCAGCTTTCTTTATAGTCCAACTCTCACACCATACATGACTACTGGAAAAACCATAGCTTTGACTAGACAGAACGTTGGCAAAGTAATGTCTCTGCTTTTTAATATGCTGTCTAGGTTGGTCATAGCTTTTCTTCCAAGGTGCAAACATCTTTCAATTTTATGGTTGCAGTGACCACCTGCAGTGATTTTGGAGCCCCCCTCCCCCCACCAAAATAAAGTCTGTTGCTGTTTCCATTGTTTTCCCATCTATTTGCCATGAAGTGATTGGACCAGATGGCATGATCTTCGTTTTCTGAATGTTGAGTTTCAAGCCAACTTTTTCCCTCTTTTCTTTCATTTTCATCAAGAGGCTCTTTAGTTCTTCTTTGCTTTCTGCCATAAGGGTGGTATTATCTGCATATCTGAGGTTATTAATAATTCTCCTGGCAATCTTAATCCCAGTTTGTGCTTTATCCAGCTTGGCATTTCACATGATGTACTCTGCATATAAGTTAAACAAGCAGGGTGACAATATACAGCCTTGACGTACTCCTTTCCCAATTTGGAACCAGTCTGTTGTTCCATGTCAGGTTCTAACTGTTGCTTCTTGATCTGCATACAGCTTTCTTAGGCAGGTCAAGTGGTCTGGTATTCCCATCTCTTTCAGAATTTCCCACAATTTGTTGTGATCCACACTGTCAAAGGCTTTGGCATAGTCAATAAAGCAGAAGTAGATTTTTTTTTAAAACTTTCTTGCTTTTTTGATGATTCAGCAGATGTTGGCAATTTGATCTCTGGTTCCTCTGACTTTTCTAAATCCAACTTGAACATCTGTAAGTTCATGGTTCATGTATTGTTGAAGCCTGGCTTGGAGGATTTTGAGCATTACTTTGCTAGAATGTAAGAAGGGTGCAATTGTGTGATAGTTTGAACATTCTCTGGCATTGCCTTTCTTTGGGATTGAAATGAAAAACTGACCTTTCCCAGTCCTGTGGCCACTGCTGAGTTTTCCAAATTTGCTGGCATATTGAGTGTAGCACTTTCACAGCATCGTCTTTTAGGATTTGAAATGCTCAGCTGGAATACCATCACCTCCACTAGCTTTGTTTGTAGTGATGCTTCCTAAGGCCCACTTGACTTTGTATTCCAGGATGTCTGGCTCTAGGTGAGTGATCACACCATTGTGGTTATCTGGGTCATGAAGATCTTTTTTGTGTAGTTCTTCTATGTATTCTTGCCACCTCTTCTTAATATCTTCTGCTTCTGTTAGGTCCATACTGTTTCTGTCCTTTATTGTGCCCATTTTTGCATGAAATATTCCCTTGGTATCCCTAATTTTCTTGAAGAGATCTCTAGTCTTTCCTAGTCTATTGTTTTCCTCTATTTCGTTGCATTGATCACTGAGGAAGGCTTTCTCATCTCTCCTTGCTATTCTTTGGAACCCATTCAAATGGGTGTATTTTTCCTTTTCTCCTTTGCCTTTAGCTTCTCTTCTTTTCTCAACTGTTTGTAAGGCCTCCTCAGACAACCATTTTGCCTTTTTGGATTTCTTTTTCTTGGGGATTGTCTTGATCACTACCTCCTGTACAATGTCATGATCCTCTGTCCATAGTTCTTCAGGCACTCTGTCTATCAGATCTAATCCCTTGGATCTATTTGTCACTTCCACTGTATAATTGTAAGAGATTTGATTTAGGTCATACCTGTATGGTCTAGTGGTTTTTCCCACTTTCTTCAATTTCAGTCTGAATTTGGCAATAAGGAGTTCATGATCTGAGCCACAGCTCCTGGTCTTGTTTTTGCTGACTGTGTAGAGCTTCTCCATCTTTGGCTGCAAAGAATATAATCAATCTGATATCAGTATTGACCATCTGGTGATGTCTTTGTGTAGAGTCTTCTCTTGTGTTGTTGGAAGAGGGTGTTTGCTATGACCAGTGCATTCTCTTGGCAAAACTCTGTTAGCCTTTGCCCTCCTTCATTCTGTACTCCAAGGTCAAATTTGCTTGTTACTTCAGGTATCTCTTGACTTCCTACTTTTGCATTCCAGTCCCTTATAATGAAAAGGACATCTTTTTGGGGTGTAAGTTCTAGAAGTGTTATAGGTCTTCATAGAACCGTTCAACTTCTCAATGTTACTGGTTGGGGCATAGACTTGGATTACTGTGGTGTTGAATGATTTGCCTTGGAAATGAACAGAGATCATTCTGTCATTTTTGAGATTGCATCCAAATACTGTATTTCAGACTCTTTTGTTGACTGTGAGGGCTACTCCATTTCTTCTAAGGGATTCTTGCCCACAGTAGTAGATATAATGGTCATCTGAATTAAATTCACCCATTCCAGTCCATTTTAGTTCAATGATTCCTAAAATGTTGATGTTCACTCTTGCCATCTCCTGTTTGACCACTTCCAATTTACCTTGATTCATGAACCTAACATTCCAAGTACCTATGCAATATTGCTCTTTACAGCATCAGACTTTACTTCCGTCACCAGTCACATCCACCGCTGGGTACTGTTTTTGCTTTGGCTCCATCCTTTCATTCTTTCTGGAGTTATTTCTCCACTGATCTCCAGTAGCATATTGGGCACCTACCAACCTGGGGAGTTTATGTTTCAATGTCCTATCTTTTTGCCTTTTCATACTGTTCATGGGGTTCTCAAGGCAAGAATACTGAAGTGGCTTGCCATTCCCTTCTCCTGTGGACCACATTCTGTCAGACCTCTCCACCATGACCCGTCCATCTTGGATGGCCTTACATGCCATGGCTCATAGTTTCATTGAGTTAGACAAGGCTGTGATCCATGTGATCAGTTTGCTTAGTTTTCTGTGATTGTGGTTTTCATTCTGTCTGCCCTCTGAAGGATAAGGATAAGAGGCTTGTGGAATCTTTCTGATGGGAGAGACTGACTGAGTGGGTACTGGGTAGTTCTGATGGGTGGCGACTACAACAAATGGCAACTCTGAGGTGAGGATTGGAGACTGATCACCTCCTCTTGGCAGAGAACTTGAATTCTTCTGGTCTGGTCTGATTTCTGGTAGGGCCGAGTTCCAGTCCTTCCTTCTCTGGAGGCCCAGGGAAAAGTCCCATAATGCCTGGGCGTCTGTAGGTGGAGGAGATGTCTGTAAGGCCACCCCTTTCACCTCCCCCCGCCCCTGCCTCCTCTCCCTTCTTCTTTCCACCTGGCTTCCTTTCCTCCCTTGAAATCTTTGATGTTAGTACTTGGATTCTTGTATTTAAGGGCTTCCCTGGTGGTGCAGAGGTTAAAGTGTCTGGCTGCAATGTGGGAGACCTGGGTTCGATCCCTGGGTCAGGAAGATTCCCTGGAGAAGGAAATGGCAACCCACTTCAGTATGCTTGCCTGGAGAATCCCATGGATGGAGGAGCTTGGTGGGCTACAGTCCATGGGTCACATGGACATGACTAAGAGACTTCACTTTCACTTTCACTGATGGGTGGGGCCATGCTCAGTAAATCTTTAATCCAATTTTCTGTTGATGGGTGGGGCTGTGTTCCCTCTCTGTTGTTTGACCTGAGGCCAAACTATGTGGAGGTAATGAAGATAATACATCATGAGAAATGCTGGGCTGGATGAGGCACAAGTGGAATCAAGATTGCTAGAATTATCAATAACCTCAGATATGCAGATGACACCACCCTTATGGCAGAAAGCAAAGAAGAACTAAAGAGCCTCTTGATGAAAATAAAAGAAAAGAGTGAAAAAGTTGGCTTGAAACTCAACATTCAGAAAACCAAGATCATGCCATCTGGTCCCATCACTTCATGGCAAATAGATGGGGAAACAATGGAAACAGCAACAGACTTTATTTTTGGGAGGGGCTCCAAAATCACTGCAGGTGATCACTGCAGCCATAAAATTGAAAGATGCTTGCTCCTTGGAAGAAAAGCAATGACCAACTTAGACAGCATATTAAAAAGCTGAGACATTACTTTGCCAACAAAGGTCTGTCTAGTCAAAGCTATGGTTTTTCCAGTAGTCATGGATGGATGTGAGAGTTGGACTATAAAGAAATCTGAGCACTGAAGAATTGATGCTTTTGAACTGTGGTGTTGGAGAAGACTCTTGAGAGTCCCTAGGACAGCAAGGAGATCCAACCAGTCCATCCTAAAGGAATCAGTCCTGAATATTCTTTGGAAGGACTGATGCTGAAGCTGAAACTCCCATACTTTGGCCACTTGATGCGAAGAGCTGACTCATTGGAAAAGACTCTGATGCTGGGAGGGATTGGGGGCAGGAGGAGAAGGGGACGACAGAGGATGAGATGGTTGGATGGCATCACCGACTCAATGGACTTGAGTTTGAGTAGACTCCAGGAGTTGGTTATGGACAGGGAAGCCTGGTGTGCTGCAATTGATGGGGTCACAAAGAGTTGGAGATGACTAAGCGACTGAACTGAACTGAACTGGATGAAGATAATGGCGACCTCCTTCAAAAGGTCCTGTGCATGCACTGCTGCACTCAGTGCCCCTGACCCTGCAGCAGGCCACCGCTGACCCACACCTCCGCTGGAGACTCCTGGACACTCATGGGCGAGTCTGGGTCAGTCTCTTGTGGGGTCGTTGCTCCTTTCTCCTGGGTCCTGCTGTGCACAAGATTTTGTTTGTGCCCTACAAGAGTCTGTTCCCCAGTCCTGTGTAACTTTTGGCGGCTCTATGGTGGGGTTAATGGCGACCTCCTCCAAGAGGGCTTATGCTACACCCAGGTCTGCTGCACCCAGAGCCCCTACCCCTGTAGCAGGCCACTGCTGACCCGTACCTCCATAGGAGACAGAAAAAGACTCAAAGGCAGGTTTATCTCTGGGTTTTCCATCTTGCTTCATTGATCTATATTTCTGTTTTTATGCCAGTACAACACTCTTTCTTTGAGTCTAGGAGTTCCTGGCAGGAATGCCCTCCATCACTTTATGGGGGGCACCTGGATACCACCCCAGGCCCAAGCTGATGGGAGCAACCCACCACCAGTGGCATAGGTGCCTCTAAATCATCCCACAACACATGACATCATCCATGCCTGACTGTATTTCAACACAGGTTAATTGGCAACCTTCAGTGTGATATTTCTAAGTGGAATTGCTTCTCTGTGCCTACAGGTCCCCTCCTGCCTCTTGGAATTGGGCAGAAGGTGCCTTCACAAAGCACGACAACATCAGCCTCACAATTCACTCTCCCTTCCTTCTTAGAGGACAAGGACTAAATGGTAAAATGGTAAATAAAACAGATTATCTTAATCCATTTAGAAATAATACAGTTGTGCAATAAATAAGATTTCCTTTTCATCCAGATGAGATCACTTGGGTAACATGTTTGAAACCTGAGCAGGTTGTGTGATGTAAGGGTGAGGTGGGGTTTCCATCAATTCCCAGCTTTTGGCCCAAGATTTTGGCAGAGTTCTGGAAACTCTTAACTTTTCAAGAATTTGCTTGGCATTGATGTCTCTGACTAAAATGGAAAGTGGGATAGGCCTCAAGTCTTAATTGCATTTGTACACTTTGATTGGTGAGTCTTACCAAGCAGCAACAGTGGAGAACAATAATTGGGGTTGCGGAAATGTGGGATTGAGGTGGTCTAGGAAATCTTGACTCTAGGATGGGTGATTACTTGGTACTGGATTCCATTTGAAAATTCCCACCTTACCATTTCTCCCAGACATGAGAATACATCCTTTGGTGGCCTGTGCACTTCTGGTTATTTAATTCTTCACTGAGTGCTTACTGAGTTCAGGCATAGGATAGAGGGTGTTTCTGTGCAGGCAACCTATAACATGGGCAAATAGATATCTCCTTTTAAGAGCTGGTAAAGTGGTAACCATGGAGAAGCAGGAAATGCTTGGCAAATCCTGTCTAAATCAAGGGTTCCCTGAAACTTTCTAAATGAAAGGAGCTTAGGGGTACAGATATGGTTCCAAGTGGGGCAGCTGGGGAGCTGTTCTGAAGCAGAGCTTGCATAATAATTTACACTGTCACTTTTTGGAAAATTTGTAATGTGCATGATTCATTTAATTCTCAAAACAATTCTGTGGCAGATATTCTGTTATTAATATCACTGTTTTGATTTCCATTTGGGACACTGTCATTTGCCCAAGGTCTTGGATAAGTGGTGATATGGTCATCACTTACATTACTGTAGGCTTACTCCAGAATCTGTGAGCCTGGCCACTAACCACCTGCCTTTCAGTCACTGGCATTTGTCCATCACTTAGATGATACACTTGTTTGGTGTGGCTGTTGGGGATTATTGGCATCAGAGTGTTTTTCTACCCAAGCCACTTGTATGAAGGCTTTGAGATGAAGGTATTTACCCTGGGAAGTTTTGTCTGTAGCTGAAAACAGGATGACTCCAAAGCAATTCTGCTGGTAAACTGAGAATCTTCTGGAGCTATTGGTGATGAAAACAGAGAGAAGAGCAACACAACTAAATCTTATTGCCTAGAAATGAGTTGCTAGCATGGGTACTGTCCACCAAAGAGGTAGAAGCTAACTGGCAGAGAGCCTGGTGGTAAAGAAAAGCATGAGAATGAGTTCATAGTAATCCATACAAAGTATTTTGAGGACACCATGCAGGCACCTTGTTCAGGGGCAATCAAAAAGCCAACTAAGGGATTTCCCTGGTGGTCCAGTGGATAAGACTGTTATCCCAGTGCAGGGGACCTGGGTGCGATCCCTGGTGAGGAAACTAAGATCCCACATATGGCAAGCAAGCTGAGCACATGTGCTCCAGAGCCCGCATGCCACAACTAGACAAGCCTGTACACTGCATGCAACAAAGACCCAACACAGAAAAATAAATATTTTTTTTAAGGCTAATTAAAGTTGCCTCTGTCATTGCTTCAAAATTTTAGCAGAACAAAGAGAATATTTGTGACTAGTGCTGGAGAGAAATCACCTTATCTAGAAAAGTAATCAGCTAAACAGCCTTTGTGATCAGGATAGCTAGTGGACCTGGAACAGCAGATAAGCTGTTAGATGAAATTACATGAAGTTTGGAGATTCATGGATTTAATTCTATTCAAGTTCAAAGAGAGAGATGCCCCTCTGGATCGATCAGTCATTGAAAAGAGTTGATTGGTGAGAAAAATACTTAATCATACCCCTGCCCAGATGTTTTAATTATTAAAGTGGTACATGCTAAAAAGGGCTTCCCTAATGGCTCAGTGGTAAAGAACCTGCTTGCCAATGCAGGAATTTGGGTTTGATCCCTGGGTCAGGAAGATCTCCTGGAGAAGAAAATGGCAACTCACTCCAGTATTCTGGCCTGGAAAATCCCATGGACACAAGAGCCTGGTGGGCTACAGACCATGGGGTCACAAAAGAGTCAGACACAGCTTAGTGACTAAAAAGCAACAATATGCTAAAAACAGCTGCAAAAAAGAAATTCCTCATTTATTCTACAAATATATTTTTAAAACTATCTGCTATTTGCCAGGGATGGTTTGGGCACTTGGTATACAGCAGTGAGCAAAGCATACAAAGCTGGTTGCCCTTGAGGAGCTCACATTCCAGCAGGGGAAGCAGATAGTACATGAAATGAAGAAGTAAAGGGTATAACTGTTGTGTTAGAAGTTGTTAAGTGCTACAGAAAAACTCAGCACAGGGAAGGGAGGAGAGTTGGGGCAGGGCAAAGGGCAGAGTTCTCATCAGCAAGGATGGTTGAAAAGGTGACCACTGAGCAGAGACTGAAAGGAGACGTTGATGAGACGTTGCTTCAGGCAGAGGCAGCGGCCTGTGCAAAAGTCCCCAGTGCCTAGGAGGGAGTTGAGTAAGGAAGAGAGGAGAAGATGGTGAGACTTGAGCTGTGATGAGGACCAGCTCATGAGTGAAATGAGAGGCTGTTGGAGGATTTTGATCAGAAGTGTAAGATAACCTGACTCTATTTTAAAAGGTTTACTTCAGCAACTGCGTAAGGAATAGACTGTAGGGGTCAAGGGTAAAAGCAGCGAGACCACGTGGGAGGCTCATATGATAATCCAGGTGGGAGAGGATGGTGGTTGACCATCTCTGCTGGTTCCAGTAGAGATGGGGAGAATTGCTGGGATTCTATATATTGGAGTAAGAGTCAGCATGATTTCTGATGGACCATATGTGGGCATATATAAGAAAAAGAAGCCTCAAAGGAGACTCTAGGTTTTTGGCTTGAGCAATCAGAAGAATGGATCAGGCTTCAACTGTGATGGGGAAGATTATATCTGGAGCAGAGCTTTGACTTTTGGTTGAAAAGGTGACCACTGAGCAGAGACTGAAAGGAGACGTTGATGAGACGTTGCTTCAGGCAGAGGCAGCGGCCTGTGCAAAAGTCCCCAGTGCCTAGGAGGGAGTTGAGTAAGGAAGAGAGGAGAAGATGGTGAGACTTGAGCTGTGATGAGGACCAGCTCATGAGTGAAATGAGAGGCTGTTGGAGGATTTTGATCAGAAGTGTAAGATAACCTGACTCTATTTTAAAAGGTTTACTTCAGCAACTGCGTAAGGAATAGACTGTAGGGGTCAAGGGTAAAAGCAGCGAGACCACGTGGGAGGCTCATATGATAATCCAGGTGGGAGAGGATGGTGGTTGACCATCTCTGCTGGTTCCAGTAGAGATGGGGAGAATTGCTGGGATTCTATATATTGGAGTAAGAGTCAGCATGATTTCTGATGGACCATATGTGGGCATATATAAGAAAAAGAAGCCTCAAAGGAGACTCTAGGTTTTTGGCTTGAGCAATCAGAAGAATGGATCAGGCTTCAACTGTGATGGGGAAGATTATATCTGGAGCAGAGCTTTGACTTTGACTTTATTTTTTGGGGCTCCAAAATCACTGCAGATGGTGACTGCAGCCATGAAATTAAAAGATGCTTACTCCTTGGAAGAAAGTTATGACCAACCTAGATAGTATATTCAAAAGCAGAGACATTACTTTGTCGACTAAGGTCCGTCTAGTCAAGGCTATGGTTTTTCCTGTGGTCATGTATGGATGTGAGAGTTGGACTGTGAAGAAGGCTGAGCGCCGAAGAATTGATGCTTTTGAATTGTGGTGTTGGAGAAGACTCTTGAGAGTCCCTTGGACTGCAAGGAGATCCAACCAGTCCATTCTGAAGGAGATCAACCCTGGGATTTCTTTGGAAGGAATGATGCTAAAGCTGAAGCTCCTTTGGCCACCTCATGCGAAGAGTTGACTCATTGGAAAAGACCCTGATGCTAGGAGGGATTGGGGGCAGGAGGAGAAGGGGACGACCGAGGATGAGATGGCTGGATGGCATCACGGACTCAATGGACGTGAGCCTGAGTGAACTCCGGGAGTTGGTGATGGACAGGGAGGCCTGGCGTACTGCGATTCATGGGGTCGCAAAGAGTCGGACACGACTGAGCGACTGAACTGAACTGAAGTGTAAGACTTTCAAATGAAGATGTGAAATGCGCAACTGGAAATATGGATCTGAGTTCAGGAGTGAGGCTGGGCTGAGTTACTGGTTACAATACTGAATCTTTTTATCTAATAACAACATTTGTCTCTCCATGTATTGAATATTTCTTTTATATGCTTGCCTTGATTTTTATTGTATATATAGAACAACCTGGTTATTAAAGACTGCTTCCACACCAATGCCCATTGGTGGGCGTGTGTGCAATGGAGCACAAATAGTCTCATATTCTGGGCCTAAGTCTAACGGTTCATCTGTGTAGTTTTCCTCCAAACATCCTTCTTTTTCACCATTTGTCCTATCTTGCTCCTGCCAAGTCTCTGACTATGTAAAAGAACCATTAAGCACTTGCTGTGATTCAGTGTAGATTTTTGCCTGAGGTCATTTCTATTTCTGGGAAATGTAAACAGGAGAGCTACTATTGAAAGTTTGGGACCAGGCCATTTTTAAGGGTTTTGATTCTGAGTGGCCAGAAAGCAACACACGCCCACAACTTTCAAGAAAGGCATTGGTAGAAGCTGAACGTGGACCAGCTTCTTTTCTAACGTTGGCAGCACTGCTAATATTAAAATGATTTCCCCATCTTGTGTCAGTGCTGATGTGGTTGTTTTTGTGCAGGCATCTTGACCCAGAGCTGCTGTGATGCCCACCAAAAGCAGATGGAAAAAGGACAGAGCAATTCCACTGCTGTGAATTCATTCTGCAGATACACTTGCACAGATGCCAGATGAATTTTGTACAGGCTTATTCACTGCAGCACCATTTGTAATGACAAAAGATTGGAAGCAATACAAATGTTCATCAACAGAGGACCATTTAATCATAGTATATCCAGACAACAAAATACAACCATAAAAAAGAGTGAGCAGCAGAATGTACGCTACATTTTGTTTAAAAATGTTGAGACTTGCATAGTATTTACTCATGGCCTATGCATAAAGAAACTCTCAGAATTCACAACCAAACAATAGCAGTTGCTGGGTTGATAGAAAACAAGAGAAAAGAAGTCAGGAGTGGTGAAAAGACTTTGCACTGTGGATGTTTAAAGTTTTTAAAAAAATATTTGAAGCATCCAATGCATTGCTTATTTACATTAAAGAAACTTCCATGTAGGATACACAACAGAGGACTTCCCTGACAGTACAGTGGATAAGAGTCTGCCTGCCAAGGCAGGAGACACAGGTTCGATCCCTAGCCCCTGAAGATTCCATAAGCCATGTAGCAACTAAACCTGTGAGCCACGTCGATTGAATCTGTGCTCTAGAGCCCAGGAGCTGCAACTACTGAAGCCCACATGCCCTAGAGCCCCTGTTCCAAAACAAGAGAAGCCAGTGCAGTGAGAAGCCTGCACACCACAGCTAGAGGGGAGCATCTGCTCATCACAGCTGGAGAAAGGGCCACTCAGAAGCGAAGACCCAGAACAGCCAAAAATAAATAAATAAATGAAACGAAAGAAAAGGAAATGTCCGTGCAATATACACGACAGACAACATCCCCCATCTCAGACCCCCTGCCTCAAGCCTGATGCTACTCCAATCTGAACAGCTTCTCTGAACCTTGTCCTTTACTGGAGGAGAGTTTGCTTTGTCTCCTCTTTTGTTTGGTACTGTAAGACCTCGCGGCCTTTTCTCAGAATCTGTCGCTCCAAAGACCACAGTGACTAGAATTCGATGCAATCAGCAAGAGGATTTATTAGGCCGACGCGCCGGGGTTCAGTCTCCACTCAAGGAGATGAACCCCGAACATCAATTGTGAGGAACTTTTATACCGAAAAATCACAGGCAGGTGTGGGAGGGGTCAGGATGTTGGGAACAATGTGATAGGGGGCCATAGGCAGGGGTAGGTGGGGTGAGGACGTTTGATTGGTGGGATGGGTCTGCAGGTAATTAAGTCGAAACAGTTGACTGACCACCCTGCAGCGCTTGGCCAGTTCTTAGAGAAACAATTACCCGGAAAAATCCGACAGTAAATACATCTTTTTGAGAGGGGGTCTCTTTTGCAAGGTCAGGAAACTAGGTTCTAAGTCATCAGTTAAGAATTAATAGAATGGGGCTTTGTTAAGGACCAGGAGACTCTGAGTCACCAGATAAGGAGTAAGTTATCTCCTGTGAGGCATGGCCTGCCTCCGAGGTTTTAACAAAAAGGGGGCTTAAAATTTTAACCTAGGTTCCTCATTACATGATACAGTTGTTAGGAATATCTAGTTCAAAATGCTCTTTCTCCTACTAGCTCAACAGATATGAAAAATGAAACTAAATTGCTCCCCAGAAAGCTTTGAGAGTTTGGTGCAAAATTTTATCTGTTCACATTTATTAGCTCAACCAACAAGCAGACCTTCTACTGTGCCTGCCCACATTTTGTGTTTAGATAGGTTACACTGGTCATGAGCG
This sequence comes from Aepyceros melampus, assembly GCA_006408695.1. Taxonomy (NCBI): domain Eukaryota; kingdom Metazoa; phylum Chordata; class Mammalia; order Artiodactyla; family Bovidae; genus Aepyceros; species Aepyceros melampus. Next base: position 140,860 of record SJXQ01012003.1, on the reverse strand, counting down.
AGGAGGATTGATGGGAGAGACCCCAGCTTGGTGGCAGGTCACTGGGCTGAGTGGTTGCTGCAGTTGGAATTGAGGACAGGGGGCAGACAAGGAAGGGGAGTGGAGTGAGGGCTCTCTGGATCCCTCCTCACTGAGACAGGACAGCCTGCCCTGCTACTGCTGGCAGGCTCAGAGAGGAACTCTTCATCTGACCTCGCAAGATCGCTGTTCTCTGTTGTCTGAAATGGACTTCAAAGATGTCAGAAGCAGATAAAGAACCACGCTCAGGCAAAATAGCAGGAGGATCTTCTGTTTTTTCCATAGGGCATTATGCTGACTACAAATTCTCATTGCAAAGTGACTTATTGACCAAATCTGTTTTGTTGCGCTGCAGCCTTTCAGCTCAAAGGTATGTTAATGTAATAAAAAAGAAAAGGCCTTGCTATTCTGTTAAATAGTTTGAGCTGATAAATACCAGGGTCAAGGGTAATGGAAGGAGTTGCTGAGGACACAGGCAGTTATTTTGTTTTGGGGAGGATAGGTCTTTTCAAGGTATTTGACAGTTACTAATACAAAAAGTCTTGGAAATCTCAGAAGCAAAACAATGATATAATTCCGGCTTCTTGGGTACTTTGCTACACGAGAAATAATCTGGGATGGATGAAGTTGTCTCATGTATAGAGAAATTAGGTATTGGTGTATTCTAATTTGGGGGTACCTATCTCAGAAATGATGTCTGATATCCCTCCATCAGCAAGTGATGCCTGATCATCCCACTCTTTGGGGGTGATATTGCTCCTAATTACAATATAGTCACAGTTAACCCATAAGCCTGTTGTCAATTATCAACATTTGGTCAAAGCTTAGTTTCCTAGGACCCAGCTGAGTGGTATAATACAGAATGACGAGACCTGGCACCCGGGCAGTGATGGAGAGAGTGAGCCCAAGTTAGTGGCTGGGTGCAGGTTAGGTGCAAGGGTGAATAGGCTGGTCAGGGGTTCTGAACCTTGGGTTGGGGGCTGAGCATTGAGCTGGAAGCAGAACAGAGTCACAGTATAGAGAACAGGAAAATGTGAGGGGGGAGGGTTGCTGGAAAGAGGTGGGATAGGAGCTGAAGCCAATCTCACCTGCTTCGCAGCACTGGCAGGGACTAAGCCTTCTCTGTCGCTGCATAGGGAAATCTTCATCGAAAGAGGAAGGCAGGGAATCCCTTAGTGGTCCAGTGGTTAAGACTTGGTGCTTTCACTGCTGAGGGCCTGAGTTTGAATCACTGGTTGGGGAACTAAGATCCCACCAAACAAGGGGCACAGTCAAAAAAATATGGGGGTGGTTAAGATGGGGAAGGCAAAAGCTTCATACACGCATTCACATTGCTGCCTCTGTTGTTGATTCTTCATCGAGGTTTCCTGCAGAGACCTTCTTTACTTGGCTGACTGTATTGTCATTAGAGATCTTTGGATATTGAAGTAATTAAAAACTGCAAGTCAGGACGATGCACTTAGTATTCTTGAGATACAATGCCGTCTTCGAGATGCTCACTTGTTTGAGAAATCACGTGGGGGATTCTGTCACATCTTGGTGCATCTCAGCTGCTCTAAACTAAGCGTTAGGATTGTAGATATCATTGAGGTATGGAAAACTCAGCCAGTTATTTTCTACAACTTGATATTACAGTGTTATTCCATGTGTATAAACGCCATGTGTTCATGCTTGGAGGAAGAATGATCTTTTCTCTTTAACAAAGGGCTCTCTCATGGCAGCGGTGACGAAGTGGCAAGCAATCAGTAGGTGTTGTTTGAGGGAGGCGACCTTGGGTTTTATTTTAAAATTGTCATTTTTGTTTTTACATCAAGGTTAGAAAACAGTGCACAACTTTTGGTTAATACCACAATAGCATTTAAATATGCCATTCTGCCGTGCAAAATTGTATGATACCTAGAAAGCAAATCCATCTGTCTACCTCCCTCTCTCCATCCATTCAACACATTCTCCGTGAGCGGATTACGTTGCGTACCACGCTGGGCATTTGGGATGCAATGTTGGGCAAGCACAGACCAGTCCCAGCCTTCCCCAGGCTTCCCTTCAGTGGGGGAGACAGGTGTTAGGCAAATAAACACAAAAATACACGTATGGTTTTTTTAGAAAATGAATATATGGTTTCAAATTATAGTAAGTGCTATGAAAAATAGGTCATAGTTGTATGAAAGCATATAATAAGGAAAGAGATGTTGAAACTGAGATCTGAAGAATGGCTAGGAATTAACCAGGTGAAAATTGCTGGGGGTGTGAAGTGGGAAGGGAGGGTGTAAAGAACATTCCAGGTGAAAAGGAATTTGAGAAGCTCGAAGACCAGTGTTTCCAGAGAGCAGGTCTTTGTGACTTTGGCTATGCCTCTGAATTTGATTGTGTTTTAGAGTTTTTATTTGAAAAATGAAGGTCCTGAGACTGGCTCCCTATCATGATAAATAGCAACTGTCCCATAATTAATGAAGAAACAGGGCAACCATTTGAGTTCTAAAATGAAAGGTGCTGTAATAGTATAAACCCTGCCAAAAGCTACATCCAAAGGGGAAAAAAAATTAATGACTTGGCATTCTCCTCGGCTTTAGGCATGCAAGTAGGTAATCAAAGTTCTCTAATTATGTTTCGCGTTGCGATGAAATCACCATTGAATTTTTCTGCAGTTCAGAACTCAGTTCCTCTGAAGTCGAATTGTGAGCTTCATCTGCTGATCTCCTGTCTGACTGGATGGGATGAGTCACTGCCAGGCCCACACTGGTGAAGCCCATTGTATTTTAGCATACAGATGAGGGTTTCGCTCTTTAAAAGATAATTGCTCAGGAAACCAAAACAATTCATCCCTATTACCTTGTTTAAAAAGAAGCAGCTTTTTTCCTAGGCTGAAGTTTATCTGAATGGACGTTTCTAGCCAGACTCGCGATGTGTGTTGGGCTAATTGGATTTTGCCAGGAAACCGTTTTGAAGGCGGGTCAGAGGCCAGGCTGTGTGAACGAATCCAGGAGGTGGCTGGGGTTCTTCTCCTATGCACTGAGGATCCTCGCACACAGTTGAGGGCCAGAGGGAGCCTGGGACCAGGTGAGGAAGTTGAGAAAATGAGCCCTCCACTTTTTCATAGTGGTGTAGAAACAGGTGTGCATTTCACCATGAAGGAGCCTCTAGAGTGAGAAAAAAGGCTGAATGCCATTGGGAGAGCTCACCCCTCGGTCTGTGATGGGGTCAGCTGGGCCCGTGGTCCTGGGTAATGTCAGTCTCACTGCTTCTGCAGAGGGAGTGACCCAGCAGAACAGCCAGCTCCCTCAGCTGGAAACAGTTACTCCCCATCTGGGTTGAATTACTCTCCTGAAATGCAGCTCTGAGCCCGCCCTGCCTGCCCACTGGAGGGATGATGGATCCACCGCCCATGAGCGCGTGCCCATCTCTGCAGCGGAGATGCGGGCCATGGCGACTTCAACCTCTGGCATCTCAGCCTCCTAGCCAGTGAACTCTGGGAGCTATTGGCCAAGTGGATCAAAGGACAGGAAACGGTCTAATCACAGATGTGAAGGGAGATAAAACCGTGGAGCTCTTTTGAAACCAGAAGTAGCCCATTCACCCAGGGAAATAGCACAAGGAATTGGGATGGCCAAAAAGTGCATTTGGGTTTTTCACAGGCTGCTATGGAAAAACCTGAACACACTTTGGCCAACCCAAATATGTTTTTGTTTATTTTTCCCAACAATATTTTTCCTTCCAGTTTCTATCAGATAATAGTACAATTGACTAGAAAGATTTGGGACTTTAGAAATATTTTTCCTTGATGGCTAGATGGAGGAATGAGAAGGCACCCTTCTGTGGGTTGTTGTGCCTCAGGCTGATTTTGGAGTGGTCTGCATGTTGGATTAGGTTTATGCTAAACTGAGCCCAGAGGCTGTATCCGTACTCATCACTCAGCAGGGGCTCACCATCACAAATCTGTGGGCATCTCCTCCAACTTATGGAACTGGGAGAACTGTTTTCTACCTTGTACTTAGAGTACTACCATATAAGAACATCTCAAGCAGGAAATCTTTCCTTCCATCCATTTTTTTTTTTTTCCATTTATGGAATGGCTAGAAGTGTGAGCTCTGGAGTCAGACAGATGGGGGTTCACTCTGACTTGCTGTGTGGACTCAGACAATTTACTGCTTTAACTCTGTTTCCTCATCTGTAAAATGAGAGTAGTTACTTAGTTTTGAAATTAAACAATATATAATAAATGTACTTTTTCTTGTGCCTGGCTGGGTAAGCCAGGCCTGCTGCCATAGTCCATGCAGTTCGTTGAATTGGGCCATTCTCTCTCTTTCTCGCAAGATTTAAGGTCAGGGAGGAAGGATCAGAAAAAAGGAAGTCCAGGACTCCCCCGGTGGTCCAATGGTTAAGAATCCAACTGCCAGTACAAGGGACCTGGGCCTGCTCCCTGGTCTGGGAAGATTCCACATGCCATGAAGCAGCTAAGCTCATGGGCCCTAGAGCCTGTGCTGCCCAACGGGAGAAGCCGCCACAATGAGAATCCCAAGCACCGCAACTGGAGAGTAGGCCCCCACTTGCCACAACCAGAGAAAGCCCTCGCGCAGCAACGAAGATCCAGCACAGCCAAAAATCAATTAAAAAAAAAGTCCATTTCATCTGCCAGCATAGGATATGTCCTCTAGCCTGCTACGACCACGTTTTGTGCTGGGGTATTACGGCTTACCTGGTCATCTACAGCTGAGTATTCTATTGCCACGTGTCTAGTGGTGTTTGTGTAGGCAACTCATCTCCAAGTTCCCAGAGGCGAGGAGGGTGAGTGGCATCTGAGTTCCGGCTCTATAACCACACGTCTAAGAACTGTTCCACTCAAAACTCAACTTGGCGTCTGACAATCAGGCATGCTTTTTTCCTCCTGGTGGTTTTCACACGTTGGCAACTGTGGCTGAGAAAAAGCTATGTGTTCATCAAGTCCATTCTCATGTGCCTCCTCTGGGTACATAGGAAATTATACTTCTCAACCCCTTGAAGTCTGGAGTGGGCCTCGCTACTAGCTGAGGTCAATGGAATGTGCCACGTGGCTCCCTGGCTGAGGCAGGGAAAAACTCCTTTATGATCATCTAGCTTCCCTTCCTCTACCGTAGTGAGTGTGGAGGCCTCATGTTCCACATGATGCTACAAAATGGGAGGGATTCTATCCTCCTGGAGGGCTTCTTGGGTGACTCAGTGGTAAAGAATCTGCCTGTAACACGGAGATGTGGGTTTGATCCCTGGGTTGGGAAAAGTCCCTGGAGGAGGAAATGGCAACCCACTTATAGTATTCTTGCCTGGGAAATCCCATGGACAGAGGAGCCTCATGGGCTACGGTCCATGGGGTCCCAGAGAGTCCACACAACTGACCGAGCACTTACTCACTATCCACCTGGAACCCCTAGTCGTGCCTTGGAGGGGAGCTGACAGACACCCTCAGAGGACTTTGTGTGAGTGAGAAATACAGTAAACTGGTTGGGTTAAGTCACTGAGGGTTCTGTTACTGCAGCAGAATCTCGCCTCTTCTGGCTGACACAGCAGTCTGCTTACTTGCTAACAGTACTTCCACTGTTTTCCTGGTCCTGTGACACTGACTCTTTTTCACAACTAGGACTTCTTCAGCAGAAAGGTAGAATCCCTCATAACCAGTTCCTGACCGCGCACTGCTGGTTACATTTAAGGATTTTCAGAAACTAAGTGGAGAGTGGAAGATATTCTCCTGCTAGGCCTTGCGTTAAAACAAAAAAAGAAGAAACGAGAGTGTATTTCAGGAATATCTGCTTAATTCTGTGTCTTTGGCTGGTTGTGACAAATACCTGAAGCCCTCCTGTCGGAGGATTTAGCTTCGGTGGAGTCATGGATAATCTCATTAAAGAGATTTTAATGATTGAAGCCACTGCATCAAGCAATGTAATCTCTAGAAATCCTTCCTGCCTTCGTTCCTCATGAGTTTAGAGTTCCTACTTGCTCTTGAAAAACAAGCTGTTCTCCAGCCTTTCCACTCCCTTTCATTGTAAGGGAAACTTGGGAGAAAGTATTTATAATCACAGAACATGAAAATAGAAAGCTTTTGTAATTTTCTCAGCTTAAAACTGTGTTCGTCTTCTCAAGTTGTCATATCAAGATAGCCCTGACTGCGTGGCTTAAGCTGTAGAAATATATCTTGTCAAGTTCCGGAGGTCATAAGTCTAAGATGAAGATGCTGTCGGGGCAGGTGTCTGGGAGCTTGCAGACACTGCCTTCTGCTGTGTCCTCACATGGCCCTTTCCCTATGCTCATGTGAAGACAGAGAGCTCTGGTGTCTCTTCTTCTTATAAGGACACCAGCCCTATTAGATGAGGCTCCATCCTCAGGGCCTCAGTTAATTTTTATAACTTTCTGATGGACCCAATTGTAACCAAGCAAGGACTCATGTGCCTGCCTCACAGAAAGCTGAACTTTGGCAGTGGGTGTTTACAGCAAAGTAAGAGTTTACTGCAGGCTTCCCTGGTGGCTCAGCAATAAAGACTCTGCCGGCAGTGCAGGAGCTGCAGGAGATTCGGGTTCGATCCTTGGGTCAGGAAGGCCCTTGGAAGAGGGCATGGCAACCCATTCCACTATTCTCACCCGGAGAGTCCCATGGACAGAGAAGCCTGGTGGGCTACAGTCCATAGTGTCGCAAAGAGTTGGACACGCCAGCACACAAGCTGTAGGGCACCAAGCAAGGGAGCGTGAGACAAGCCTCAGACACACACCGACTAGATCTTTGAGTTCCAGGTATTTTTAAAGGGGAAGAAGAAAGAAGCTGACATTAGTCATTGTCTTGTGACATTTCTGTGACATTTATTTATTTTTAGTGAAGTGTAGTTGATTTACAAGTTATGTTAGTTTCTGGTGTACACAAACAGATTCAGTTTGATATATATGTATATGTATATTTCATCTTTTCATTACATTGGAATATTTTGAATATAATTCCATGAGCTATACAGTAGGATCTTATTGTTTATCTCTTTTATGTATGTGAAAGTGAAAGTCACTCAGTCATGTCCGACCCTTTGTGACCCCATGGGCTATACAGTCCATGGAATTCTCTGGGCGAGAATACTGGAGTGGACAGCCTTTCCCTTCTCCAGGGGACCTTCACAACCCAGGGATCGAACCCAGGTCTCCTGTATTGCAGGAGGATTCTTTACCAACTGAGCCACCAGGGAAGCCCAAGCATACTGGTGTGGGTAGCCTCAAGCAGATCTTCCCAACCCAGGAATCGAACCAGGGTTTCTTGCTTGCAGGCAGATTCTTTACCAGCTGAGCTACCATATGTATAGGGGTTTGTATTTGCTAATCCCAAACTCCTAATTTATTCCTCCCCACCCCTTTCCCCTTTGGAGGCCATTGGTTTGTTTTTTATGTCTGTGACATGTATTAATCATAGTTTTGGGAGTCAGGATGTCTCCAGTTTATGATTTTCTGGCCAGGCCTTGTCCACGGATTGGAAGCCCTGCTAGTTCATTGTGCCGTGGAGAAATCATCTGAGTTTGTATCTTAATGATGACATCTGCAACCACAATTTTAGTCATCTTGTTACCAAGTCCAAACTTGCTCTGCTCGCGCTCAAGAGGCCAGTGAATTCGAGAGATGAGGTGTTGTGGCAAGGAATACAAAAGCCCAAGAAAATGGCAGACTACTATCTCAAAATAATCGTCTTGTTGGGGTCTTGATGCCAGGTTCTTATATGGATCAGAGATGTGGGGGGAGGTGAGGAAACAAAGAAAGGCCATTTGATCTTGCAGTATCTCCTAGAATGGCAAGCCTCAGGCAGGGGGATGTGAATGTGTTAAGTTCTTCCTTCCTGCCATCTACAGGCGGACAGGGTTCTGAACAAAAGCACTTTAGCTCAACGGTCAGGCAGAGGGGTAGGATTCTCTGAGGCAGGCCGTTATGTATGGTTGTAATAACAAAAGTGGCAAAAAACAAGGGTTAAAGTTAAAGAAACATCTAGCATGGACGTGTCAAAACTGACTGTTCCTTGTTACAGTCTGACTCTGGTTGATTAGTGTTAAGATTGAGGTCAGAGGGGATAAGAAAGGGAATAAAGTTTTGGGGTTTATTAAGGGGGACAAGTTTCACAGTCTTCAAATAGTCCCCTTGAGGTTATGGCTTCAACATATCAATTTTGGGAGGATAAAATTCAGTCTATAACAGAACTGATTTGAGCAACTGCTCTTCAATTATTAGGTTGCTTGTCTTCTGTCGCTTTAGTGGATATAGGTGCCATGTGTAATGCGGGGACACTGAGGAGAACGGGTGGTATTTTGGTGTCTGAAAACTGCCTGAGTCCATTGGGAATGTAGGCCTCACCAATGTGAAGGAAGTATTTCCGCCTCTCCACCTCCCTTCAAAAGGCTTCCAGGATGGCACATGTGTTCTTCAAATAAAGAGGGAGATGACAGCCCTCTCTCACCATCCGTTGCTCACACTGCAGTCAGATGCAATTCTGAAATGCAGATCTAAAAAATGTACTCCCCAGCCTGAAATCCTTCAAAGATTTCCTGTTGCACTCAGGATTAACACGGGCTTCCCTGGTGGCTCAGATGGTGAAGAATCTGCTTGCAATGCAGGAGACCTTGGTTCAAATCCTGGGTTGAAAAGATCCCCTGGAGAAGAGAATGGCTACCCGCTTCCAGTATTCTTGCCTGGAGAATCCCATGGACAGAGGCGCCTGGTGGACTGCAGTCCACGGGGTTGCAAAGAGTTGGACACAACTGAGTGACTTTAACTTTCAGGATAAACACAGTCTTTAATACTGCCTGCCCACCACAGTGTCTCCTGTACCCAGCATAAGCCAAGACACATAGCACAAACCCACAAATGCTTGGTGAGGAAATCAATGATCAAACCAATCCCAGTCTTCAGTGTGAGGCTTCTCCCATTGGCTCTGAAGTTAGCCGGCAGCTTGACAATGTTGAGTAAAGGCCCTAACTCCACATGGTCTGAGCCTGAGTACATTTGCTAGACAATCTGTGGTCAGATCTGATAGAAGTACCGAATCTTTGACTCCATTCAGAAATGTATAGACAGGTGGGATCCACTCATTGCAAGAGGCTGTCAAGTTGTTCCTGATGGACTCACTGTCGCTAAGATTTACAAGGTTAGTTGGGGTACTCAGTGCCTACACATGCTGAGTCCTTCTCTGCCCATAAGGTGTAATTAACCCAAGCACTACCATTTACCTGGTTAAAACACCCAGTTGCAAACATAGCAATTCAAAGGAAGTAAACAACATCTAAAAGGGTGGCAGATGTCACCATGCTGCTGCCTGTAACTTTCCCTTGGATTTGTTTCTGAAACATAGAATTTAGAATGTGATGGCTTTACAATGAAAAGAAACATCCAAAAGCTGCTGGCCTGAAACATCCTCTTTGAGATTTACGTTGGGAGACAAAGCTTTTCTCTTTTAAAGTCATTTGTCTGATCTGTTTTGTCCTAGTTACTTAAATACCTTTGGAAGTGCTTTCCCATGTAGGAGAAGCGGGGGTGGGATTAGGTCTGATTTGGCATTAATGGAAATTATATGTGCATAAGGGAAGGAGAAAAGATCTCTCCATGGGCGGCTGGAGGCTGGCAGCAAATCCTGAAGTCGCCTGTAACCACTGGCTATCAAACACATCCTATCTTTTCTTCCTTTGACCGTCAGGTTGTCTCGAGGCCTCTTAAAGATGTTTAGAAAGTGTTGCTTCTGTACTCTCTTGCTCACATCTGGGGCTTGTGCCCCCGTTCTTAGAAGAGCCTCCTTCCTCTTGGTTCGCTGATCCCAGGCAGCAGGCACTTAACTTTCTCTCCTGACCCCAGCCCCAGGCTACCACAGGGAACTCTTCTCTCCTTGATTACTGGTCACTCTCTTTTCTCTCTCTCTCTCTCTCTTTTTTTTTTTTTGTAAATTCTCAAACTTTCTTTTTATGAATGACTTCTCGGCCTTTTGCAGGTGCCCCTCATTTATTCAGAACTCAAGGAGACCCTTAGGAGGTAAGCAGTGTTGGCCTCATCTTGGAGGAACAGGGAGAAGGAGGACAGGCCACAGAGAGGTCAGATGTAAGACCCAGGTAACATGGCAGGCAGTAGCAGATCCAGGGGAGGGGCCCAGGGCTAGCCCAGTTCAGTGTTCATCCAAACCATTTACTTGCTTTTTTCTCCTCCCAAATCACTCGGAAGGCTCTAATTCAGGTTCAACTCTCATGTCCATGAGTTCTCTTCTAAAGCTATGTGAGGGACTTCCCTGTTCGTCCCGTGGTTAAGAATCTGACTTCCTTCCAATGCAGGCGATGAGGGGTCTATCCGTGGTCGGGATCCCAATGCCATGGAGCAACTAAGCCCACTCGCTGCAGCTGCTGAGCCTGAGCGTCATGTCTAGAGAGAGGCCCTTGCCCTGCCACAAAGAGCTCCTGAACTGCAACTCAGATCCAACGCAGCCAAATAAATACATATTTAAAAAAAGAGAATATGGTCAATAATAGTGTAATAACTCTGGGTTGGTTTTTTAAAATTATTTTATCTATTTACTTTTGGTTGTACTGGGTCTTCGTTGCTGTGCAGGCTTTTCTCTAGTTTTGGTGAACCGGGACATCTCCTTACAGTGGCTTCTCTTGCTGCGGAGTGCGAGTTCCAGGGCCTATGGACTTCAGCAGCTGTAGCCGGCGGGCTCAGTAGTTGCGGCACGTGGACGTTGTTGCTCCATGGCTTGTGGGATCTTCCAGGACCAGGGATCAAACTCGTGTCCCCTGTATTGGCAGGTGGATTCTTTACCACTGAGCCAACAAGGTTGGTTTTTACAAATAAATAAATAAAGCTTCTTAAGATACAGGACCCATGGATAAGTCCCATCAGCTAGTGGCACCTGAGGCATGTATTTGGCTTAAGTTTCTGACATGCATGTTCCTTCCAAATATTGAATAATTTCTTCTTTCTTTTTTTCCCCAATCCAATCCAAGTTTCTTTCCAAGACTAGTTCCAGTAACTCCCACTTCTTCCCATGAAGCCTTCTCCAAACACTGTAACCTCCTGGATCTCTTTATTCTTAAGGTCAAAGGCCAATTTAAAATTTCATTGCTCTTTTCTGGTTTTGTTGGGATTTGATATAATCTCTTGTTTCCATGAGGACAGGGATCATGTCTCCTCTACTTCTGACTTGCCTGTCTAGAACAGTTATAGACAAATTAGGTGCTCAATGAGTAAGCCTGCATTTTTTTTTTTTTTTGTCCTGGGGATAATTTTTATTTTGAGAGCAGTTTGGATGTAAAAGGGCCAGTTGAAAAACGTATTAAAAACTCCAGCAGCCTTGGGGCCCATGGGCTGGAATAATCTGGCTCATCCTGACCCTCTGATGCTCTGTTTACATATCCCTTCCCCACGGGCAAAGGTATTAAATCATGGTGAGGGTTTGGGTTTTACCACAGTTTTGTTTTGGTGTTTATTCATTGGAACTTTTAAAATCAGGATTCAGACATAAACCTCATCCATATAAGTTTAAAATACAGATTCTCAGGACTTCCCGGGTGGTCCAGTGGTTAAGAATCTGCCTTCCAGTGCAGGGGGGATGCAGGTTCAGTCCCTGGTTGGGGAACTAAGATCCCGTGTGTCACAGGGCAACTAAGCCTGAGCACCACAACTGGAGGGGAGTCCCCACGCCTCCCCCCACCACACGCACACACGCACCGCAACTAGAGAAAGCCTACTCATTACAGCGAAGACCCAGTGCAGCCAAAATAAATAAATAAAATAAAAAGATACAGATTTTCAGGTTCCATCCCAGACCATCTGAGGCTTTAAATGACCTTTCCAGGTAGACTTATAATGCACATTAAAGTTAAAATAAACAAACACCATTTTCTGGGATTTTCATTGGTGATTAAAAACAGATAATTATGACATGACTTCAAAGCATATTGCCAGACAGTATTAAATGGAAGATTCAGGAAGATATCTAGGCGACCCAAATGTTTTCTGTTGCAATATGTAATGCATCTTATTTGCTAGCCCAGCTCATTTATATGGTCTCATGATTCTTCAGCTCCTAGCACCTTTTGGATGCATCACACTGAATATGTGTTTGAATCTTTAAGCCGATATCGTCATCCCCAGGGTAAGTGTTCAGAGTCACGCTGGAAGGCTTTGGAAGTGCTAAAACAGGATTTCAGTCTGGCAGAGAAGCTTCTTGGATTTTCTAAGGTGCTTTCCTTTTGGTTTTTCCTTTCTAGCGTAGGTTGACTTTCAATTTTTATGATGGAAAGATCACTTAGAACTGCCCCTTTCTTTCAGCTGTTGGAAATAGCTAATTAGGGTTGGTGTGGGTTGGTAGCTTATTAGCCCCCTTGGGTTTAATAGCTGCAAAGGTCAGGGAGACTAGCTACTATCGCAGGGTCAGAGTGTGAATGGCAGTTGGTCAAGAAAGATAAATATGACAAGATGAGGATGAAAGCAAGTTTATTATTACAAGAAGTGTCACTCAGATAATAATGGAACTTAACCAGTGAAAAATCACTCAAATCATGACCTAGCCCAAAAGGAAACTAACCTTTACACTTCCAGAATTTATTGCAGCACTGTGATTGTTTGGCCATTAAAATGTCACTTGCAGCATGAAATAATTGAGGATGCTAACTTCAATATGAAATAGTTCTTTAATTCTTCTCAAAATAATTCCCAGGCATTATTGAATGACCAGTTTAGATCTCTGGAGAAATAATTATGATATAAGACCTCTTTGAAATGTAGACCCACCTCCCTGCCTCTCTTGCTCTCCCTGCCCCCTCCCAAGCTCCTGAATAATTTTCTTAGGAATCATTTTAAGAACCATGCTAATGATGACTTAAATTTCTAGTTCTATATCTAAGGCTGATTATTGCTGGTAACAGTGTATCTCTACTGTCGTTCTATATGGAAAGATGGCCTTATTCTAGGAAGATAGCCTCTATGGACCTTTGGAATTTCATCTTTCATTTTATCACTTCACTGCTTCTTGAGATAGAATACTGAAAATATTCGGATCAAAATATCATATGGCCATGCCATCTCATTCAACTTTCATTAAAATACTTATGGCAGCATAGAAAACCAAGACATAGAAAATGTGGAAATTTACAGTGATGCTTAAAAGGAACACTGATAGAGGACAAATGCCAGAATCTTGGAGGAATCCCTCCTCATTACGTAAAAGGCAAATGCAGTAGATTTAAGGAATGCTTAGGTTTCAGATCATGCAAGAATGACAACTGAAAGATATAAGGAGACAATGTACTCTTTACTGCCTTAGACAGAGACCTAGGGATTGTACCCACCAGAAAATAGCATAGCTTCCTGACCTCACAGGTATTGACCCATTAAGTGACCAGAGTACTCTTTTCCCATTACTTCCCATCCCGATAACAATGAGAAGGAATGAGAAAGATGCTGTTGATTAGAAATTATCTATGTTTTGATACATGCAGTGTCTTACTTTAGTTTGAGGTCCTCCAGAAGCCAACATTGGACAGTAACACAAATTGTTTACTTTGGAAATGATCAAAGGAAAGTGTGGTAGGAGAGTTAGTGACGTCGGGAAGAAAGGGAAGTAAATGAAAACTCTGGTCAAGCAAGTTAGCCCTGTGGGTGACTAGAGTCATCCCACCTAAAGAGATGAAGGAGCCAGGATAACTACACACACGTTCCTTTAGTATTCCTGCCTGGAGAATTCCGTGGACTGAGGAGCCATAGTCCATGGGGTTGCAAAGCGTGAGCACGACTGAGCAACTAACACTTTCACCTTCCCATTAGTTATTAGTTCAAGGTGACTCCTGAGGGCCTGGTGTCGCTTCCCTGGTACATCTGGGTGCTCTGCACAGGAGTGGAGTTGCTCTGTAGGCCAGAGGAAACCCCTAGGCAAAGAAACCTTGGTGCTGACAGGGAGGCAGCTGATGTGCTCTGAAGTGCTCAGGATGAGAGAGGCTGGGCAGGCCACCCACAGCATCTACTACAACCCAAACTCTGCACCACTCAAACCCTGTGCCCTGTGTAGGGGCCTGTCATTGCTTCTCCATGGTCATGAAGAGAAAGCAAAAGAGCCTACAGCAGGAAGACTGGTGGGCCAAGGCCTCAGTGTCTGCTACCAGGGTTGGCCCCAAGATGTTCATCCATCATCTCCCTTCTCTTCCGCTCCTTGTGGAGGCCGTCCTCCTCAGCCAGCATTTCTATGGGTTAGGTGGCTTGTCTGGTGGAGTAACCCAGTTCTTTATGGGTTTCACTGACAGGTCCGAGTCCCTGGTTATGATGGATTTCTTCTGTGTAACCGTTGTGGTCTGCTGGGTTTGATAATACCTGGCTCTTAGGAGGCGCTGCTGGTTGCATGGTCCATTGATGCCCCATGTTGAGGCCCTCAGCCATCCCATGGGCCCAGAAGCGTTCAGGACTGCTTTCTGCCAGTGGACAGCCCTCTGCTTCAGATGCCAGGGGTGTGCTCCCAACCTCACGGGGAGGGGTCTGCGTTGTGATTCTGCTGTTGAGGCTCGTCAAAGACTCTACAGGCGTGAGTGCCATAGGATCCTCTGGTCATCGAGCCCAAGCGCTAGGGTTGCTTGTACCACATCTGAGCCAGCTGTAGCACCCTCTCTTGCTTCAGGCCCACTGTGTCCATTTGCTTGGGATGTTATAACCAAATACCACAGACTGGGTGGCTTAAACAACAGAAATGTACTGTCTCGTAGTTTTGGAGACAGTAGGTCTGGGTCAGGGTGTTGGCAGGTTTGGTTTCTCTTCAGGTCTCTGCTAGGATTGCTCATGACCGCATCCTTGCTGTGTCCTCAAATAGCTTTCCGCTGTGTGTGTGTGCCCCTGGTGTCTCTTAGTACATCCAAATTGCCTCTTCTTATAAGGATATCAGTCAGGACCCACCCAGCTTATCTCATTCTAACTCAGTCACCTCTTTAAAGGCCCTATCTCCAAATACAGTTGCATTCTGAGGTACTGGGAGTTAGGGCTTCAGAATATCAATGTGGGAGGACACAATGCAGCCCATAGCATGTGATCAAAATGGACAGCCTTCCGAGTCACTAACAGAGTTGGAGGAGTATTCAACTGCAATGTATGTACATTTTTCAAGATTTGAGAAGTTCTACCGAGCAGAGTTTCACTTGTTTAGTGATCAGAGGTACAAAGTACACTGATTTGCTTCTCCTTGGAGTGACCTGGCAGGTCCCAGACCACTGGACCCTTGAAAACCTAACTGATCAAGGCAAAGAAGTTCATGCCGTCTCTCTAATCCACATGGGCATGACCCTTGCATACAGAGTACTCAGCATTTCCGCTCCCCAGGCATGATTAACTGATGTCATCGGTACAATGAAACACCACAACCTTGAACGGAATACTCAGATGATCAAGATCCTGTTCAACTCCATTGTGACATAGAGCAGGGAGGTTAACGTAGCCCTGGGATATGCCAGTGAATGTATGTTTCTGTCTGTTCCAAGTGACAGCAACTGCTTTGATCCTCCTTTCTCGT
Organism: Aepyceros melampus; assembly: GCA_006408695.1. Classification (NCBI taxonomy): domain Eukaryota; kingdom Metazoa; phylum Chordata; class Mammalia; order Artiodactyla; family Bovidae; genus Aepyceros; species Aepyceros melampus. The sequence continues at coordinate 125,334 of SJXQ01012003.1, read as the reverse complement.
GGGGGTTGAAAAGAACACATTTTCCGATTCAGTAGCCTTATACCAAGTGCCAGAGGCCATTCTGATCTGTTGTAGTAAATCAAGACACTGCATCTGGAGCAGCAGCTGTGGTTGGGGTTGCTGCTTGGTTAAGTTTGTGTTAGTCTACCACCAGCAACACGATCAAGTCGGCTTTTTCTAGGGGACAGACTAGGGCTTCCCTGGTAGCTCATATGTCAAAGAATCTGCCTGCAATGCAGGAGACCCCTGGAGAAGGGAATGGCTATCTACTCCAGTGTTCTTGCCTGGAGAATTCCATGGACAGAGGAGCCTGGTGAGCTGCAGTCCTTTGGGTTCACAAAGAGTCATGCATGACTGAGCGACTTTCACTTTCACCTTTTTCACAGGGGATAGACTGGTAACCTAAATGGGAATGTGACAGCTACCATCCCAGCTTCCTGAAGTATTTGAGGGCTTAGAAGGTGGCTCTCATTTCTGCCACTTTACCTATGATTGAGCATTGCTTCTGATTGTCTTGTCAAGGGTAGATGGGGACAATTTCAAGGTTTTCACCTGCTTTTCCTGGTGGCTCAGAGGTTAAAGCGTCTGCCTGCAGTGCGGGAGAATTGGGTTCGATCCCTGGGTTGGGAAGATCCTCTGGAGAAGGAAATGGCAACCCACTCCAGTACTCTTGCCTGGAAAATTCCATGGACTGAGGAGCCTGGTGGGCTTCAGTCCATGGGGTCGCAAAGAGTCGGACACGACTGAGCGACTTCACCTTCACCTTCACCTTTCCTGTAATGCACCCATCAGGGTCCAGTCAGGCAACAGATGCTACACAACTTATTTAAAAAAAAGAGACTTTAATTTAAAGAATTAAGTGGTTTTGAAAAGCTGGAAAAGCAAAGAGAGAACATGAAGATATTCCAGAAACTGCAGGTGGTGATTATTATTCTTACGGCTGGGGGAATAGAGAAGAAGATGGAATTTATCACTTAGGTGCTTAGAATAGGAGCTGAAACTCAGACGTTTGAAAGGGGCCACCTCTTAGCTTGTGATGATGGCTCTGAGCTGAAAGGAGGGGGCCATGGGCTGTGGTCCAGAACTCTGAGGAGGCCCTGGCCAAACTGGTACTGGGGTTTCCATGGGCCTCTATGAGACAGATCCTGCAGGTATTTGAAAAACCATGAATTGGATTCAACTGCTGTGATGGCAACCAACTGCCAATGCTGGGGTGAGGAATGAGATGAAGGTGATGCTGACAGGAACATGGAGCAAATTAGAAGCACAAGTCTTCTTACCCTTAGTATCCCATATTGGCAGAGCTGAATGCAGAGCTACCTGACAAAGCAGAAATGTGGTTTTCAGAAGTCCACTCCCAGCATCATAGAGCAGGACATAGGAAAAGGAGTGAGGCTGGAGTTGAAAGACAGCAGCTTAGAGAGTAGCAGAGGGCTCTTATGCCCCAAGTCAGGCCACCAATATGAGAGTCTACCAATGAATATTCATCCAGCTTATGCATTTAAGAACGAGGGAGGACTTCCCTGGTCATCCAGTGGTTAAGAATCTGCGTAGCAATGCAAGGACACAGGTTCGATCCCTGATCCAGGGAGATTTCACATCCTGCAGGGCAACTGAGTCTGTGTACCACAACTACTGAGCCTGAGCTTCAAAACAGGAGAAGCCACGGCAATAGGAAGCTTGTGCACCACAAGAGACAGTAGCCCGTGCTCGCTGCAACTAGAGAGAAACCTGTGCAGCAACAAAGACCCAGCGCAGCCAAAAATACATAAATAAGTAAAATGTTAAAAAAAAAAAAAAAACTAGGAAAATGACCACAGGGAAGGTCTACAAACACACCACAACTCTTAGGTAGGCTTGACCCCTGATCCCACTAATTGCCTGGCCTCCAGTGCCCCCTCTGGTGGTATTTTGGGTCCCTAAGTGTTATTGTCAACCCATATCCTGTACCCAGTAGTTTTTGAAAAATCATGTTAGATTCTCCTTTCTCTTGTGTACAATTACTCAGGTGAGTGGCTCTGTTGCTTTGGGAAGCACTACTGGAAGCACTCCTGTGGACACTACTGTGGCAATGCAGAGCTCTCCACAAGGAGACCCAGCCATTCTTTCAGTTGGTGGGTTCTGGATCTTCTGAAAGCTGGCACAGGTCTGGAAACTAGTGAATGGCCGTGGCTTTCCACCGGTGGAGCTGAGAAGCAGCACACTTGTTGTCTGGCCATCTGTGTTGCCCTCAGGAACGCCACGGCAGCCCCAGATGACACTGTGACCTTGCCTCCGTAATGATGATGGCCCACTGTTTCCTCTGCTGGCTAAGTTCTACTGCCTGCCCTCTGATCTTCTGGAATCTCATCATCCCCACTGGCACTAGGAAGCCCAGTGGTGGCTGTCCTCTTTAGGCTAGCACTGGGCAATATGAGATGCTAGAGATACTGCTGAGCCCTGTCAAACTATGTCATATCTCGGTTCATGGCCAGAGAGTCTATTAATTGATGACATTGTATATTATCACCACCCTGCTCCTCATAATGCCTGGATTCAAAGCTTGATTCTTCTGGTTATTTGTGGTATGTCCTTGGGAAAGTTACTCAGTAAGTCAGTTTCTTTTCTTGTAAAATGAGAATGAAAGTACTTACCTTTGGGCCATTGGTTGGATTCAGTGGGTTAACATGTAATTTGCTTAGAACAGTGCTTTATATATCATTAGCCTTTACAGAATATTAACTATTATTAAAGAAAAAAACTCTTAAGAATGCTAACCATTTTTGTTCAATATCATTCTGGAAAAGATAAAAATTAATTGGACTAAAAAATTAAGTGAGGTCAAATATTGGGGAAGAAGAGATAAAATTATTATTATTTATGGGTTATAAAACTGACTACTGGGAAAAATCCAAGAATACTAATGAAAAAGTCTTCAGAATTAGAGAATACAGTAAAATCAGTAGTTTTTTTTTTTATAACATTCAAAATAACCATCCAAAATATAAAATAATTAGGGGTAAATCCTTATAAAGGTCACAGTACTTATATAAAGGAAACTGTGAAACTTTAAAAGCAGCTAGACAAGGGCTTCGCTGGTGGCTCCGGAGTAAAGAGTCCACCTGCCAATGCAGGAGACATGGGTTCGATCCCTGGTCTGGGAAGATCCCACATGCCAAAGAGCAATTAAGCCCACAGCTGTTGAGCCTATGCTCTGGAGCCTGGGAATCACAGCTACTGTGCCCTCGAACCCTAGAGCCTGTGCTCCACAATGGGAGAAGCCACTGCCGTGAGAAGCCCATGAACCACAACTGGAGACAAACATCTGAGCAGCATCGAAGACCAAGCAAGACAATGCATAAAGTAGGTAGCCAGCAAGGGCCTACTGTATAGCACAGCAAACTACTCAACGCTTTGTAATGACCTCTAAGGGCTATGTATGCACACACACACGTATATAATTGAATCGTTTTGCCATACATCTGAAACTAACGTAACACTGTAAGTCAACTATACTTCAGAGAAAACCCTGAAAGCAGGTAGACGAACGGGGGACTGTGTTTCTGGATAATGATAAATCTCACTATTGTAGAGATATGAATTTTCCCCAAATTAATTATAAATTATTTACACAATCCTTGCCTGGTGGCTCAAAAGGTAAAGAATCTGCCTGCAATGCAGGAGACCTGGGTTCAATCCCTGAGTCAAGAAGATCCCCTGGAGAAGGAATGGTCAACCCGCTCCAGTATTCTTTTCTGGAGAATTCCACAGACAGAGGAGTGTGATGGGCTACAGTCCATGGGATTGCAAAGAGTTGGACATGACTGAGCGACTAACACTTTCACTTTCAATAAAATTCCAAACATTATTTTTTAACTTAAGAATGAATCTTTAGTTTATCTAGGAGAATAAACAACGAGAACAGTAATAACATGTGTTAAAATAAGAATAGTGGTGTATCTACCACTGCCAGATGTCAAAACACATTTATAAATGTGACTTTATAAAGTCAAATAATTCAAACATTTTAACTTTTAGAAAATAAAAAGAAAAAAAAATAGAAAAGCTTTAAAAACCGATAAAAGATGTTGTTCTTCAGTCGCTAAGTCATGTCCAACTCTTGGCTATCCCATGAACTGTAGTACACCAAGATTTCTGCCCTTCCCTATCTCCAGGAGTTTGCTCAAACTCATGTCCTTTGAGTCAGTGATGCCATCCAACCATCTTATTCTCTGTCACTCCCTTCTCCTCTTGCCTTCAGTCTTTCCCAGCTTCAGGGTCTTTTCCAGTGAGTTGGCTATTTGCATCAAGTGGCCACAGTATTGGAACTTCAGCTTTAGCTTCAGTCTTTCCAATGAATATTCAGGGTTGATTTCCTTTAGGATTGACTGATTTGATCTCCTTGCAGTCTTATATAGAGTTAATGTGTAACAAAACTTCCATTTGAAATTAGATAAGAAAAGGTAGCTATAGCCATAGATGAGTTTTTACCAGCTGTCTAATCACCTGGGAAACAATCAAGTTCCCTAACTCATTATTTACCCCGAAATAAATTCTTAAAAAATTTTTTCTTATCAAAGTATAGTTGATTTGTGTTATTGTGTTTAGTTCCATAATAATGCTTAACTGATAAAAAAAAATTAAGCACAGAAATGAAGCCAAAAGAAAAATAAAGCTAGATAAATATTACATAATTTGGAGGTAGAGAAGGGCAAGGACTGTGTAAGGTAGAAAAGAAAGGACAGACAAGAATAATAGATTTAAAACCACAAAATTAGAAACTTTTGGTGTTATAAAATATAACAAAACAGAAAAGAAATATACTTATAAAATAAATGCTAGGCAAAACACTGATTTTATTTTAATAAGAGCTCTTACAAATTTATGGGAAAGAATATAAACAGTTCAGTATAAAAATGGCAAATAGCCTGAATAGACAAGTTACAAAAGGAAAAATTATTAATAGTATATACAAGTATATGCATGTGTTTAAGAATCAAAGTGGGCTTCCATGGTGATTCAGATGGTAAAGAATCCACCTGCAATTCAGGAGACATTGGTTGATCCCTGGGTTGGAAAGATCCCCTGGAGAAGGAAATGGCTATCTACTCCAGTATTCTTGCTTGGAAAATTCTACGGACAGAGGAACCTGTCAGGCTATAGTCCATGGGGTCACAGAGTTGGACATGACTGACTGACTTTGACAGAGAGAGAGAGAGAGAAGAAGAAAAATATAGAAGTGAAAGCAAAGAAACAGTATTACCATTTTTCTTTTTGGTATCACATCAGCAAATTATTTAAAAGTGATAATATCCAGTGATGGTGAGGGTGTTGGCAGAACAGACACTTCCGTACCTAGTCTGGAGACAATTAACAGCTGCTTCATTTCTAGAGGTAATTTTGGTACTATGACGCTAAGTTTTTTAAAAGTGTGCCTTATGGAACCCATCCTGAATAAATTGGCAGTGTTCTTGCAAAATATACATGTCAAAAAAAAAGTTCCCTGTAGAATTTTTATAAAAGTGAAACCACCTAATATACATATACAGTGGATTTATAAGTTGTGGAACATTTTGTGCTAGGATACTATACAGCCATTAAAAATCAAATTTGCCATCTCAGAAGAATGTTTACAAAAACTTCAGTTCAGTTCAGTCGTTCAGTCATGTCCAACTCTTTGCAACCCCATGAATCGCAGCACACCAGGCCTCCCTGTCCATCACCAACTCCCGGAGTTCACTCAGACTCACGTCCATCGAATTGGTGATGCCATCCAGCCATCTCATCCTCTGTCATCCCCTTCTCCTCCTGCCCCCAATCCCTCCCAGCATCAGGGTCTTTTCCAATGTGTCAACTCTTTGCGAGAGGTGGCCAAAGTACTGGAGTTTCAGCTTTAGCATCATTCCTTCCAAAAAAATCCCAGGGCTGATCCCCTTTAGGATGGACTGGTTGGATCTCCAGTATGGACAGGTTGGATCTCCTTGCAGTCCAAAGGACTCTCAAGAGTCTTCTCCAACACCACAGTTCAAAAGCATCAATTCTTCGGCGCTCAGCCTTCTTCACAGTCCAACTCTTACATCCATCATGACCACTGGAAAAACCATAGCCTTGACTAGACGGACCTTTGTTGGCAAAGTAATGTCTCTGCTTTTGAATATGCTATCTAGGTTGGTCATAACTTTCCTTCCAAGGAGTAAGCGTCTTTTAATTTCATGGCTGCAATCACCATCTGCAGTGATTTTGGAGCCCCCCAAAATAAAGTCTGACACTGTTTCCACTGTTTCTCCGTCTATTTCCCATGAAGTGATAGGACCAGATGCCAAAACTTGCTAAGTGACAAAAGTATGTATAAAATAAATATGTAGTATGTCATTAGTTTTGTAAAAAATATGCACATGTATGTATGTATATACAAAGAAAAAAGACTAGAAAGATGTGAACAACAGTTACCTCTGGGTATGGAAGAGTGAGTAGTTTTTTCCTTCATACTTTTTATATTTTCCAAATTTTCTTCATTGAACAAATATTAGCTCTACCATTAAAAAAGGGAAAAAATGAAGGAAATCTAAGGGCTCCATGACTCAGCTGACCTCTGCTCTCAGGTTCCAAGCCTTAAGTTTACATGGAAGTTCTAGAAAAAGCAGAGAAAATAAGTATGTAGTGTGTAGCCCCATAACAAAAAAGAGCTTGAAGCCCCATGAGATTTCTCCGCCACTCTTTTGAAAAATGATTTTTCTGTATAACATCTTCTTACTATTAAGAAATTCATTTTGCTGTCAATTGGATGACTAGTTGTCCACCAAAGTTAATACTGGGGGCTTCCCAGGTGGTGCAGTGGTAAAAGATTCTGCCTGCCAATGCAGGAGGAACAGGATGCCAATTCGATCCCTGGGTGGGGAAGATCCCCTGGAGGAGGAAATGGCAACTCATTCCAGTATTCTTGCCTGGAGAATTCCTGGCTCCTGGACAAAGGAGCCTGGCAGGCTATAGTCCATAGGGTCACAAAGAGTCAGACCCAACTAAGCATGCACACACACAGGCAAAGTTAATATTAATGCATCTTTTTACCTTCTGTAGCTTGCTGGGGAAAAAATGAGAACAGCCATCTGTACCTTCCTCCCCCTAATTCATTCTAATGCAAAATAAACCCCAAGGAATAGGATTTAAAGGTCTCTTGTTCTTCATTCCATTTGAGTTCCTCCTCCAGTTCCTTCTTCAGTTTTGATGGTAAGCCAAGGGTACTCACCAAATGAAGACACTCTCCTTACCATGAGCTGGCCTTGGCAGTTGGAGCTGTTTCATCAATAGTCTGAGTTTCTGGAAAACAATTTAAGCTGGCTGCAATATTTCATCAGAAATGTTCAGTATCAGTGACTGATGGGCCTCACAGTGGATGGTGTATCCATAATTCATAACACCATCTATATTCAACAGAGGCCATGCTGAAGTCTCAGTATCTTTATTAAGAGGGAAGAGGAATAAGCATGCTTAAAACAAATACAGCTGAAGTCACCGTTACAAATGGTTTTATTTTTCCAGGGGATGGAAAAGACTAAATCAATGACAACAGCAGCTAGATCTTTCTCCTGCAAAGCAAAGAACAATGCATGGCTCCCGCTGATCAATTTATTTCACTTGATGGAGTAAACCAGGATGACTAATATTGTTTTCATCTCTGCATCTGGTGAGACCCAAGATATTGATATGTAAAAGCACTTAAACACACACTGTTATGGCTCAGAGCTGTCAAGAGCTATTTTGAATTAGAAAGAGCTGGAAATAAGCACTTTGGAAGAGATCTGCCCAACAACCTAGCACTATAAATAGTCTAGAGTGACCCTGGCTTGTAACTCAGATTGGCCCAAGGCCTAAGCTCCTCCCAGAGGACGAAGACCCAGGGGAATAAGGCAGAAAAGAAATCAGGCATTTGTCTTGCTGATTCCCTGGTCATTATCACATTCTCAAGAAAAAGCCTATTGGCTGTCAATAAGCAGTTCATCTCTTCCCTCCCTCCCTGCCCCCCTCCCTCCCTCCTTCCCTTCCTAAAACACAAAACACAAAAATAAGTAGAACAAAGCTTTCCTGGTTACTTTCTGGCATTGGTTACTAAGTACTGGGGATATACGGCTACTTATTGTTAACTTTAAATTCATGTTTCAGGAATCTCTGGATGGCTTGTGGGTAAAATGATGCTATGAGGACACTGTAATAATGACCATATATTTCTCACAGTGTTACTATAAGGGAAGTGCAGCTCTGAGAAGGGCCGTGGTTAGAGATCTGACTCAATCATGCCCTCCTGCAAGATCACTGAAGAATGGTCTATCGATGATAAGCAGCTTGAGATCTCCCTCAGCTTACCTAGCTGTTCTCCTTCACTATGGGCTTCACTGGTGGCTCCGGCAGTAAAGTGTCTGCCCACAATGCAGGAGGCCCGGGTTTGATCCCTGGGTCAGGAAGATCCCCTGGAGAAGGAAATGGCAACTCACTCCAGTATTCTTAACTGGAGAATTCCATGGACAGGGGAGCCTCGTGTGCTACAGTCCACAGGGTCACAAAGCGTTGGACAGAACTGAGTGACTAGCTTTCTTTCTTTCTCCTTCACTGTATGTAATGTACTTTCTAAAGAGTTTACTGAGAAACGGTGCTAGGTTCCTCTAGACCATTGCAGCTTTCAAACTTTGACCTAACTCCTTCCTAGGCAGTGAGGACGCTAAGACCAAGAGAGGTTACATCGCTTGCCTGGGGTTCCACAGCTTGCCAGTGGCAGTGCTGGCTTCACAACTAGGCCACGTGACTGGAGGGTGTGTGCTCTCCCCCACCGCTCTGGGCCATAAGCCACGATTTCACGCGGGTCTCCGAGTCAGTCACCAAGCCTTCCCCTAGGCTGAGCAGTTTCCAAGCTGGTTTGAGACCTGGGCTGAGGTGGGCTTTCTACCTTTTCTTTCCCAGCCCTCCTTCCCTCCTTTCCTCCACCTGTCCTCCTCTTTCATTCCTCTTTGTTTTCTGATTCTTCCCAATTCCTTGAGACAACTTTGTTGGTCCCAAACCTCTGTTGGCACAGGTCTCAATTCTGGTTAGGGGCTTCCAGGTCTGCGATACTATTGACCAGTGGTTCCTAAACATGGTTGATCATCAGATTTACTGGAG